>QEPC01001858.1:324628-339153 GCA_003113815.1 Sphenodon punctatus
GGAAGAATCGGGGCCCTGGTGGTAGCCCACTGTGCCCTGCTGTGGCCCAGTCAGGTGGACCTTAGTCTGGGCTGTGACCTTGGAGATTTTCCGAGGTCAAAGTCCAGGCTAGCCACCAACATGGTCCAGGGCAACCCATAGCCAACATCTGGAGGCACCTGCACACATGTGCAGGTGGTTCCCAGGCGATACCATGTGAAAGCAGGCCACAGCAGGCCAAGGTCACATCTGTTTTTACCCAACCTTTTGTTCATGCTCTGCTGATTGAATACACAACTATTTCCTCTAGCCATGTTTCTTTTCCTATTTAATATTTCACTGTTTATGCAATGATTATTTCACTCTTTATGCAATGCTCCATTAGAATATTTCCTAGTAGCTTATTTAATTTAAATAAAAGTGCTTGTCTGTTACTAACCACCCACAAATTTCATTAGGAATATGGTCACAGTAACCCAAAGGAAAACTGGAAAGGTTTTAAGGGCACTAATTCTGGTGCAGTTCTCTGCTGCAGCTTGTGAATTTTTATCTTTCCACATACTCCATTCTTTCCATCACTCTTTTTTCTTTTTCTTTTTAGAGTGAAGGAGAAGCCTTGAAATATTGTCATGGCTTAAGAGAGGTCTCAGACCACTTCTCGCATTTTCAAGTGAGAAACCTAGCACATTAAAGATTATGGATAAGGAGGCATGGGAACCGAGAAATGAAAACAAATGCAGTGATTTGTAAGCTGATGAGAAAAGAATAATTTTCTAGTGTCCTCATGCCTCCTGTGACTTCTGTCAACCTGCTTTTGTTCATTCATAGTGATAGTGTTATTGCTTGTTTCTGTATGAAAGAAGGGTGGGGGGCTATCAGTGAATGTAGGGGAGAGAACTGTTACAAACCAGGGGGAAGAACTGAGTTTTTGTGACAAGGCAGCTGGCCGTCAGTCACTAAATCCTTACAGGATCAGCTGAAATCAGTCAACAAACTATGGTTTCCCATCACAAATTCAAATTTATTAGGAATGGGATAAAACTCAACAGCAGAGTCTCTGGGCTTCCAGTCCCAGTCCTAGATCTTATGGCAAACTCTCCATCCAGCCGACCATAGACTCAGAACCCTGGCGAGCTCTGTGCAGAGCCCAAGCCCAGACCCTTCTGGTCCTGTGGTCAGATATACCTGACTATTAGGGCTCACTGCTCTTATAGCCCCAGAAAGGGACATGGCAAAGGCAATGAGCAGACCTCTTTGAAAGGAACTAAATATGTGGGGGGGAAAGAGGCGATAAGAGACATGTTCAGACTGAAAGATAGGTCAAAGGGTGCAGAAGGAAGAATAAGCTATTTAAGCTGTGTGAGTGACAGTTTCGTTTTGAAATCTGTTGTAGATGTACTGTGGGAAATAGAATTGCCTTGAAAAAAAATAAAATAAGACTGTATAGACGATGAAGAGAAGCGTAAAAGAAAGAAAATTGTATTAAACAGCACATTAAAATGTCAGATCTTGTTATAGTCAGGAATACTCTGAAATCTTAAGAAAAATATTAGGGATGAAGCAAGATTTCCACTGCTGTGAGAAACATGCCAAATCTCTCCGTGTGGCGAATATCATGAGAATCGGTGTTCTCAATGTCATTCTTGTCAAGATTCTCGAGTACCGCAAAAGCACCCCCCAAACATTCTGTGCATGTGCAAAATGGCTGCCGGGGGTCACGCTTGCACAGAATGTCCGCAGTGGCCACTTGTGCATGCACAGAGAGTTTGGGAGGTTTTGAGAATTTCACGAGATTTTTGAGAAACTGCAAAAAATGCTCTTTGCATGTGCAAAATGATCACCGAGGGCTGTGCACGTGCAGAATGGCCAGAGCAGCCATTTTGCACGTGCACAGGAAGTTTGGAGGATTTTCACTAGGTTCTGCAAAACCCTAGGGAGATCTCATGAGATCTTGCTGGGGTTGTAAGAATGCACAGGGCTCTCATTTCAGCTCTAGAAAATATCATGGGTACCTGTCATGTACTAACCAAGCAAGATTCAAGATGAAATTAATGAATGGAAAAATTAAAGTTGGGATGGACCTGTGGGGGTAAAATGCAATATTATTGTGAGAAGCAGAATACTTTTATGACTCTGAATGGAAATTTGTCAATATACAGACACAGCTGTTGTCTGGTGATGTTCTAGCCTGCATCGTATGCAGATTTTCATTATGTTTGGAACCCGATCCTTTAGAGGTGCTGAACACCCTAGCTCCCATTGCAGGAAAGTAAATAACAGTTAAAGTCTTTTCAGATGTGACAAGAGCACAGATTTCCATGTTGTTGTTTTTTACAGAGAACAAATTTGTAGATTTTCATTGTGCAGCATGAGCCCTATGGCTTTTTTGTAACATCTACTAAACATTTTTAGTATTTTAATGTTTAATTATATTTTGTGTGTGTGTTTTTATTATGTTTTTATCTATGTATTTTGTAAGTCGTCCCGAGCTGCTCTGTGAGCAGGAGGGGACAGAATAGAAAAATGGTAAATAAATAAATAATAAATGAATAAATAAACAAACACAAACAAAGTTTGTAAGGCAAGGGTGGGGAACCTTTTACCTGCCAGAGGCCACTTTGAAATTTAGCACAAGCCCCAAGGACCACATAGAATTTAGTGTCACTCACAAAGAGGAGGTCCAGATGATGGATTTGTGCCATGGATATGTCTCCTATTCTTGTGGGTATGTCCTCATCATTCTCTGTGCCTTTACCCTGCCTGAATTCACTTTTTAGTAGGGGTGTGCAATTCATTTTAGTTAAATTTGTAACAGACACATTTTTCTACATCCAGTTTAGTTTCTTATTTAACTAAAACAAATGTATATTCAAACAAAATTTGTTTGAAAAAATGTTTTTGTTGTTGCCCCATAACACTTTATACAACCTGCTAGGATGTTGCAAAAGCACTCCAGGGAAGGCAGAGGGGAGTAGGCAGTGGGAGACAGCAGTCAGGAGATGTGATTGGCATCCCTGCTGGCCAATTGGGATTGGGAACACATTAGGCAGCAGCATGATGGACACAGAGAATCCAATGGTAGGTCTTTCTTCAATACTGCCAGCAGCTTGGCAGTGTCAAGCAGAAGGGCACTGCAGAGTCTTTATATCCCCCTGAAAGAGCCTATAAGATCCACTCCTGCTGCTAGTTTTCTTTGTAAAGCACCATGTACATTGTTGGCATTATATAAATGCTTGATAATAATATTAATAATTAATAATTAATAATAAATAAATAGTTCCACATGTGATCACTGAACACCTGGTAGAGAGTCCCTTACAGCGCCCACCTGTTGCCATGCTATCTTTCTCATATCCTGCCACCCTGTGGCATTTTTTGCAAACTGACATCCTGGGTACTTTCATATGTGATGATGCTAGAGTGCCAACACAGACGTACCTGGTCAGGGGCTGGGCTCATTCTGTGCGCTGACATGACGGGAGCCTGGGCACAGCATGGGGATGAGACTGGACAGACATGCATCTGCCTACCCCAACCCCCCTCCACTGCATGCAGCGGACCAGCCCTGGTGGCCGATGATGGCCACTATGGCGCCTGCACACACACACCCACACCGGCTTTCAAATGGTTGGGATTCAGCCCAGGGAAACACCTGACAGGTGCATTTAAATGCTATAGCATGTTAAACCAGGCCACTGTCATGTTTGAAAACACCCTGTTACATCTGGGATGCTGCCACCTGTCCTGTGCCTGCCTGTCATTATCTTCCTTTGGTCATATGGTGCACGTCCACTCAGGGGCACTCTTTCCAAGTTGAAGCCCTGTCTTACTTGGGGTGCCAATGCGACTGCTTGCTGCTTCTTTGCCTTCCTGCTGTCCCCTCCCTCTCTCTCTTTCATATATCCTGCCACCCTGGGGAATTATCTACAGGTTGAAGCCCTTTCCTACATGTGGCACCAAGTGCCTGCTCTGCCTCTAACTGCTGCTACACCCACCTGCAATTATCTCTCTACCTCATATGGTGTCTGGCTACTCTGGGGCACTCTCTGCAAGTTGAAGTCCTGTCATGTTCAGGGTGCCAATGCCTATTGTGACTACCAGCAGGTCATTAGATTTCTTGCGAATCTGTGTTTTATTTCTCATTCAGTTAATTCCTCCAACATATTACCAATTAGAGAGATATTCTTTCTCTCCTATACCTTGTAAGGAAGCAATTTAGAAGAAACAGTCTACTAGAAAGAAGCTCTCTAACAATAGGATTCTCTAGCTTGGTTGTTTCCAAACTTTCTCGCCCTCCCCATCAAGGGCCACTTTGGTTAACTGGCTAAATTACCCAGATGCCTTTCAATTTTTATACATAATGTCCATGTTATTATTTTTCTATTAGTGAGGTTAGTTTAGTCTTTTAAAAATATTTCTGTAATTAAAAGAAGATTTACACAAAAGAACCAAAAGCAAACAGTTCTCTTACTCATCCAGGCCCAGGGCTCCTTCTTCTCGCACTTATGCTCCTTCTATACTGGACTCCACAATTGCTCCGCCCCTCATGCTAGCATGAGATCAATCACACAGCAGTGGAAGCATCAGGAAGGGATAAGGGCTCTGGGTCAACAGAAGGAGAATGGAAGGAGGTGGCTGTAATCATTCATCTTTCTCCTCAGGACTTCCCACTCTCTTCCGGTGTATTATTATTATTAATATTTATAGTATTTATATACCACCAGCTAGGGCTGGTAGGGATGTGCGAACACGGCTAGGATGTTCAGAATTCAGACCGACTGGGCGGGAAAAACATGAATGGAAGGCCCATTAAGGTGGGAAAAACGTGACTGGAAGGCCCAGGGATGGGGAGGCAGCTGAGGAGCAGACTTCCTGGCACCATGGGTGGAGAGGCTTGGAGTAGGAGCCAGCTGGCTCAATCACCATCCCTTTTCTCCTCAGACCACTGCGATTGGACATGGGGGAAGAGGGGGGCTAGGCTGCACAGAGCCAATGGGGCTTGTGGTAAGGTGGGCACAGCAAGTAACAAAAATCATTGCCCTCCTCCCTTCCAACACCTTCTGAGCTAGCCACTGATCCTGTCAGCAGGCGTTTTCAGAAGTCTCCCTCTCCTAGAAGTTTGTGTACCTCCCAATCCATTGCCATCCACCTCCTATTTCACCCATCCCACACATTTACCTCCCTAATATCATTTATTTAGATTAGATTAGATAGCTTTAGATGTTATTTTTATTTTTTACCCATCCCTATGTTCTTTCTCCCTACCCTCCATTGAATCATCCCCCTCCTCATATATTCCATCCCTGATTCCCTTCCCCTGTTTTTGGATTTATTTAGAGTAGCATTAGATTTATTTAGGTGAGCTGTCTGTATCCCCCACCCCCCAATCCCTGTGGATGGATAGATAGATAGATAGATAGATAGATAGATAGATAGATAGAGAGAGAGAGAGAGAGAGAGAGAGAGAGAGAGAGAGATGTAATATTAGAGTAATTTTTTTATAAAAAATGAAATATATATATCTTTGCGTGCATTCTTTGGGTTGGAAGACATGGGGAAGGGAAGTAGGAAGGCTTGTCTGCTGCCCGTAAGGTGGGCAATGGGGCACGTGGCAGAGGTGGTAGGGGTCGTGTCAGTAGAGTGGCAGCACGCAGCAGCAGCCAGAGCCCATCACCAGGCTCCACAGGCCTGATTTTTGGAGACATGATGTTCCTCCAGGGTCACCAATGTCCCCCATTATTGATGTGATCCCCAGCAGTTCTCCTGGGGAGCTGTCTGCAAGTTGAGACCCTGCTGGCACATCTTGGGGCTAATACGCTACATGTGCTGCTTCTGTCAGGTAGGGATCTGACAAGCTGTATATACAAACACACAATGAGAATCTGCCACCTGCCAGAAGCTGCACAGAGGGGTAAAAGATTGGACTGGTCAAACTCAGCTGGTAACAGATATAACTTTTATAATAACTTTTAAAAAAACCAAATATTAACAATATAACAAGACATGAAAATAACAAACTTAAGTGTCTCAGGGCCAAATGATACTGATACCAAAAATAAGATCTTCGAAATCTGTATCAATATCGGTGCCTATACCGATATTGATACCGATTTTCCGAATTTTCAGCTGAACTGAACTCTGCCGAACCGAACGCCTGAACCTGAACTTGGGTTTTGAACTGAATGGCCGAACGTTCGAACTGCATTCTGTTTGCACGTCCCTAAGGGCCGGCCTTAGGATCTGCAGGATCCAGAGTGAAGATAAAATGTGGGGTCCCTGGTGGCCCCTCCTCCTTGGGGGCAACCTCTGTGTTTGCCCTGAATGTGGTTATGTTGGGGCCCCAGTGAGAGGGAGTGGTGTCCCCACAACCTGTCCTGGTGAAAATAGACGCCATTTTGGGGCCCTCAGAAAGAGCAGTCCCCAGGGTGGCTGCCCCAGGTCGCCCTGTGGTAAAGCAGGCCCTGCCACCAGCTATGTTCCTACCATAGATCATTAATTAGAGACAGGCCCCTGCCCCAAGGGGCTTACAATTAGGCCTGACACAGCATATCAGAGTTTCCACAAATTCTATTTGTGAATGACTAAACATTCAACAAACAATACTGGCTGACAATTCTGTCATAAACTGCTGATTTGTTGCCATTTCCCCCGATGCAGCATCCCCAGTCAAGTATGATACTTTGTTCCAATGTTTGTCGGGAAATGTCAAAAAGTGTCACAAGTGTCAGAAGTATCAAAAATTTTGGAAAGTGCAGTAGGAGGTTAAGTGTGAATTATGCGGGGAGGTTAAATACAAGCTCTAAGAGCCACATAGAAGCTCTTAGAGCCTAGCAGTCTATTTATATACTGAGAGAGATACAGGGAAACAAAGGGAAAAACTGCTGCAAAAAACAGAAACTGTTGCAAAATGTTGGAAATGTGTTAATTTTCGGAAATGTCACTATATCAGAAACTGTCACAAGTGTCGTAAAATTGTCACAAACTGATGGCAAATGCTGTCGGATCAGTGGCAAGAATGCCAAACTTAAACAATAAACAGTGAAACAGCAAACAATGCTGCTGCTTCAGCCCTATTTACAATCAGGGATGTAGCTGCTATGGAGTAAGAGAGCTCAGTCGAGCCCCCACCTCAGACTCCGAGTGCCACTAGGAAATTTTCAGAGGGGGAGGGAGCTGAGCCAGCACTCTACTGCCACCCACTCTCCCCATTTCCTAGCAGTGCTCAGGCTGCCTACAGAGGGTCCTGCCGAGAAAGAAGGTTTCAGAGTGGGCAGAGGTAAAGTGGTGGCTCCACCCCCACTTATTTATTTTTTTCTTGGCAGGGTTACTGCTGCTCTGAGTAAGCCATGCCCCCTCACACACACACCCCAAGACCCTACCCCCTTGTCCTTAGACTGACCATAATTGGAACATGAGCCCGGGCCCGCCACAGTCTTGCTAAGCCACAGGTTGCAATCTAGGACAGACACCAGGAGAGGGGAACATAGGCAGAGACACAAGTGCATTCACAAAGTTGAGACGAGCCCCTGAATGATGGAAAGACAGTAGAGGTTCTGTGATTTGTCTGTGGGGATGAGGAGGCAGGAAAAGCCTGACAGAAGAGAGAGGTTTTCAGGAGAGATTTGAAGGATACGAGGGAGGGAGCAGACAATGTGTTCAGGGAGGGAGTTCTAGGCATAGAAAGCAGCATAAGAGAGAGACCATAGAGAGTTCTGGGAGTAGGAGACTGGGGGTGGATGAGGGTAGTGGTAGTGGAGGAGCAAAACTCCTGGGCAGGAATATAGTAGGGGGAAACGGTTTAGCCTCATGTCTGTTATCACTGGTGTGAGGTTCATCCATTTGTCTTTAATCCATGCCACTGAAAATTGCTAATCTGGGTAATAAATAGTTGGAAGAGTTCATCCTAAGGGCCCTAAGGTTTCAGTCTTCAAACCAGATACTCAAAATCAATGGGGCTACTCCAGAGCACGTAGTTTGAGGATTGTGACCTAAATGCTTTCCTGAATAAAGATGCCTTCCCTATGTGCTTAAATTCCATTAGGAAGACTTATTTTAAAGTTTAACATGTGATTAAGTGCCTTCTTGAGTGGGAGCCTAAGATCTCAGTCATTTAATGTGCTGAACAACCACAGCTGCTACTGAATTAAATCAGAGTGGAAAGCACTCAACATCTATCGGGGTTGGGCTTTAAGGACCTGTTCAGAAGTCACTGAAATCCATGGAAAGATAGACTTATGGAGCTTTCTTGATGACAGTGAGTAGACATCCAGAATCTTTAAGTCTAGTTTTGCCCGCACATGCACTCACACAGAACGGATGTAGTAACAATTAAGCATTTATAGGAACATGTTGCATTTTTTTAAAAATGGAACCCAATAATTTTATAGTTCATATTAAACTTGAAATAAAATGAAACTTTTCAAAATATGGAAATACATTCAAGTCACCTAGGCAATATTAATTCTGTCCCTGTAACAATACCAGCCTCTCATCTTCATTGCTTTGTTCCTTTCATACCTGGCTTCTAAGGCATGTTATTTTAGGATCCAGAATACTTTTTTCTAAGAATTTAAGGAGTTTGCAGCCATCTTAAATATGGAAACACCATTCTGTGGAATCTGTACTGCCACCATCCTACCATTTCTTCATTTTACAAATTCTTTTACAAAGAGGACTTTAAAAAGTGTCCCAGTTAGAGAAGTTTGTGTCCTCATGTAGCTTGCAGGTAGAGTATTTTAAAAATGAACACAGAAGCACTGGTATTCATTTCCTCAGTGATTTGAACAAGGGTTTATAATCACAGTAAATATTCAACCCTGAAGGTTAGATTTTCAAAAGAGCTCAGCATCCAGAATCTGTGTCACTTATGAAAATCTTGCCATAATCGTACAGCACTAAAGTGATGATCTCTCATGTATATTTGGCAGTGGATGCCAAAAATTGGCTCTCTAAGTTTGTATTGCCTATTTAAGCATAAATAGTCTTATATTGTATGGGTTTGACCACATGCAGTTTTCATGCCTGCAGGTGACTAAATACTGAATTCAGGAACCTAACCTTAGTTGCACAGTTTTTACATCATTAATATTTTTTTTAAAATAGAGCTTTCCCCTCTCTTAAGTGCAGTTAGATCATGATACGCATTTACCAACATTCCAAATGTATGAAGAGGGATGGAAGCGCTCCTGCTTATTATTATAACATTAACAACAACAACAATTTTTATAGCACCCTGCCAAATGGCAATCAGAATGCTCCACTATAATCAAATACAGTAATATAAAACAATATAAAATCCATTTAAACAATTTAGCATTCAAATTAGTTTCTTGTTTTTCTATCATCTCCCCATTTTCCTCTCAAGTGTTTGGTTAAGGTGCTGGTTGCCTCCAGAAAACAGGTATCTGAGGGATCCTTTTGATACTGTCAGGCAACAGCCAGAAATCTCCACCCTCCGGGTATTGAATGCACTGGCTGGCCCTCTTGTGCTGCTGCTTTAGCCAGCCTCAAACCCAGCCACTCGCTCCCAAGAGACTTCCTGGCTCTGCCCTAACCACACCCCACCTCCTATTGGTCCCAGACGTTGCCACACCTCCCAGCTTCCTGGTTGGCTGCCAGCCAGCAGATAATACTAGCTGGCAGCCCAGGAACCTGGGTATATGTCCAGCCTTACCACCGGGTGACTTGGGGCAACCGCCCTGAGTCCCACTACATTCTCTACTTCCAGGTCCTCCATTTTCCCTAGGCAGGGTGCAGGAACCCCGCTGACTCCCAACATTAACGCCTCTAGGACCCTGCTGAGGAGTGCTCCCAAGGGACAGGGTCAAACAGAAGGGTGTGGCACCACCAGGGCCGCCACATGTTATCTTTGTCCTGGGCCCGACATATTCTAAAGCTAGTCCTGGCTGTGTGGAAGAACACACACTTGCACTCTCTGTTCATGGTCCCTGTGTTTTGTGTTGCTCTTGTGTCACTTGTATCTTGTCTTGCTGACCCTGCCTTTGGTACAAACTTGTCCCCCACAGTCCCTTCAATGCCTTGCTCCCTGCCTCTTTCCCTAGCCTCTTTCCAGCCTTGATCCCTGCCTCTTTTCCCTCCTGTGTTCACCTACTTCTACTTCCTGTCACCCTGCTCTTGGTCTTGTCTTGCTTTGGTTCCTTGTCTTTGCTCCCTTGTTTCCATGCTCAGCCTTGTTCCTTTGTCCCCTTTCTCCTCTGTTTTCCCCCACTCCAGTTTGCTCCCCTTCCTCCTGTGATTCCCTCTACCCTTGCTCCCTGGTCCTGATTCTGGGTCTCTGATCCTACTTCCCTAGTCCCATGTCCCAATCCCCACATCTACCTATGTCCTGGATGCCCCAACCTCACAGCTTCTATCTCCTGAAAGAGGGACGTTGACACCTGAAAGAGGGACAGCACCCAAAGAGGAACCGTCCCTCCTTAGAAGGCGTTATTGGGAGGTATGGTGAGCTGAGCAGGCATAGAAGGCTACGTCAGAAGTAAGAGAAGCTGAGTCTAGGGCTAAAAGTTTGTTTTCTTAGTTTTTTGTTGTTGTTGTTGTCGAGAATCCCAGTTCTCGATTCATCTCAGGGACCAAGAACAGACCAAGAACTGGCAATGTCTCACTGTGATTCTCGATGAGAAACAGTGACCTATTTTTAAAAAAAATAATTAAAAATAAAGTAAAAATTAAACTCAGTCGGGCTGATCCCAAACTCCGTGTGCTGTGCAGTATACACACACCTCATGTGCAACCCTCATGCACACCTCATGCATACCTGTCCTGTCGGGGCTCTGGCCCGTGTGTAAGCTGTGCACATGCACACAAAAGCTCTACGCATGGGGGTTTGGGGTCACTCCCACTGTGAGTTCCAGAGGAGCCTCCACTTCTTTTGCTTGGGGGGGGGCAGTGCTCAGCCCCGAAGATCAGCTAGCCAACCAGCTAACTGAGATCTTGGTCCCAATACTTGAACTAACAGAAATTTTCACAAGAAGCAATATTGTTAATCATTTCAGCTGCTGAAGCCGCGTGGTGGTATGGGAGCAGGGGAAGCATGACCTGTGCTGCTGTTGGTGCTAACCAGACTCTCCAGACCAAATGGAAGCTAGAGCTTGGATGTGAGGGGAGAGCTGGGGGAAGCAGCGCTGCCCCAACCCGGAGATTGTGGAAGCTCTGATCAATGTAAATTAGCCTGTGGTGATTCTCAGCGTTAGGAACATTTTGATATGTGGCTCTTGGGCTTGGGAACTTTGCCCACACTTGATCTAATGCCAGTTGCCGGATGACATTTGAAGGCACATGGGATTTTGTTGAGAAGGGAGGAAAGGTACCCTCAAATTATTGTTTTGTGGTCCCTGGAGGAGACTATGGCTATGGCTTTTCTGTGGACTCTGCAGCCGTGGGAAAGACTGGAGTGAAAGCAAGCAGGGCACAATTCAGATTAAGGAATTCTATTTCAGCCGTTCACAAAGTATTTGACTGCATGACCCCATTTTTGGGAGTTAAATATTCCTTTGGACCCAGACAACTATAACTACAAAACAAATTAAATAAATTACAAAAATGAACAATAGCAGCATGCATTTCCTTTCTCTCTCTCTCTCCCTTCTCCACTCCCCCTGACTAGTCTCTTCCCTCCCCCCATCCTATTTCTCCCCCTCCATCTCTGATCCCCTTCTTTGTTTCATGATTCCTTTCAGGCCACATCACTTCCCCCTGCCCTCCTCTCTTCAGCACGTTTGAATCCCCCATTCCCCTGTCTGTCCTGCCCACTTCCCAGTGCCCACCCAACTCCATGGATTGTCTTCTCCTGGAAAAGGCAAGCTCCACTCCTCTCACTCTCTTACTTCCTCTCAGCTCTTTTGTTCCCTTCCCCATAGATTAAGAGGTTACAGAAGAGAAGGTAGCAGTAAAAGGAACAATGACTTCACACCCATCACAGAATAGGACATGAATACCAGCTGATGAAAGTAGCTTGTAAGCATTCCTCTATGCTGTTGTAATGCCAATATCGGCAATCAATGCAAATGCAGCACAGGAGAATTCCTCCTTTCCACATTAACATTTGAGTGATGACATTGTGGCAAAACACTAGCAGCAGGCGCGATACAGCTGAGCAACCCACCTCACTGCGTTTCTCCAAATCTCTGACCGGGGTCCCCACAGCTGGCAACCCCTCGAAAACCCTTGGTATTCTGCGGCCACCACTCAAGTGTATCCCACCGGGCATTCACACTACTCAGGAAATGTGAACCCCCAAAGTCATAGGCTTCACAGCTTCCCAAAAGCATTCCCCCTTCCTGACACTCTTTTCCCAGAATTTCCTCCCCTGCGTTGGAGGCCAATCCCCAGAGTCACCCACGGGAGGCTTCCCTTGGTTCCAAAGCTGCTGACTTCTAGCCAAATAGGTAGTTTTCCCTTATTTAGTAGCTTGGCCTGGTTACCTGGCCAAAGGAGACGTTTAATCGTCAGCCAATAACACACACACACACACACACACACACAGTAGGGTAAAAACAAAGCTTAGACTGTACTAGTACATATAAAAAGGAATAAAAGCAAAGTTTACACCAAGAACTAGAGGTGATAATCCTTGAGCAATGCGAGCCAGTCCTATTGGGCCTGTTAGCCCTTTTAGAATGCATCTTCCTACAACTGTAGCTGATGTAGCAAGCAAGTACTCACACAGGTTCTGATCCGGTCTCCATAGGGGATGTTTTTCCTATGGGGTCCAAGTTCTTGTCCTGACAAAGGCAAGAGTTACAGAGTTACTGCCAAGCCCTGCAGTCCATGTGTGCCTCCACGCAGAGAGGTCACCAGACTAGCAGTGTCTGCTAGAGATCTCAGTGAGAGAGTGAAGAGAGAGACTGAAAAGTCCCCAGCTCAGTCCTTTTAAAAGTCCGCCCCCCCCCGTGATTCGTTCAGGCGGGTCACCTGGCCAAGGTAGATTCCCCCCTGACCAGTCCAAGCCAACCAGCTTAGGAATTTCAGGAATGTGGAGTCCTTCCCATGTGCTGGATTAGGGGCCTAGCACTTGGTTAGGCCTGCCTTGAGTGCGAGCAAGGTGTCTTGTCGAGTCAGCGGCTGTCTCTGTCCGTGCCAATGTCATTTTGCCACAACATCATCTGGAGGTCGACATCAACCCACTCAAGGTCAGGACCCTCTGTTTAGGAATTGCTGGTCTAGCTGATAGGATTAATTTCATTTATTAGACTTTTCAAAACAGTGGTTCCCCAATCTTTCTTATGTGACCCCATTTTGAGACTCATAATTCCATGACAGCAAAAAAGACATGAAAAGTCTAGCAAATAGCAATCAGCATTGCAACCCGATCTGCAGATGATGTGATCCCATCTTGGGGTCCCAAAAAACAATTTAGGAACCTGTGCCTTAAAGCTTTGGATTTTCATGGGACATCATAGCAGGTGTGTTAACTGTGCATGTTTGTATTTTTCAGACATTTGTGATTCTTCTAAATTTATAATCTTTGGTCTGAATTTCCAAGGATTTTATTTATTTACTTATTTAGAAAATAAATACAGAGTTATTGGAGATTTTTTTCCTAACCTTTAGTCACGGCGTAGCTAGGTTGGAATGAGCCCAGGTGCAAGAAATGGACTCCCTCTCCCCCCCTCAATTTCCTACCAACCATGCCAAAACAGGACAAGACAGGATTTGTGGCCTCCCCACCAGCTGGGGCCCTCCTCAGCTTGGGCCCCAGGACAAATGTCCCTCCTAGCTATGTTGTTGCCCTTAGTTCACTGCCATGTAACTCCAGTAGTCTGGGACTTGTCTCTTGTGTCTCATGATTCCCTGTGGAGGTAGACCAAGGTGGGGCACTCTGTAGAACAAAGAAACTTGTAACATTTAGGAGCTCTGAATGGTTCCTGCCTCTCAAGCCAGCTCTCCATCGTCACGTGGTTTGCCAGGGAACATATTTGGATTTCTGCTCTCGACAGCTTTTCCTTGCCCCTCTACTGGTTTTCTATGCTTGAATCCACATAAGTAAAACATGCATAACTAAATTTCTGGATAAGTTGAATTAATTTGTTTTCTCAAGCCATACATTTATAGGGATGTATTGCTTCTTGATCTGGATAAGCAGAATTCTGAAACCTGATAAGTAGAATTTGTCAGGTACATATAGTATATCCACCCAGCTAAAAATATCAGACCCTTGGAGTGCATTAAGGATTTCTAGGCAGCATATGGAAAAAATACTGTACCTGTAGTATATAAAGGACAAGTCTTCATGTTGGGCAGACAGGAGATGGGCATTAGGGATAGGCCTGAAATGACAAATCACAATAAATGCTGTTTCTATTGGAAACAGGTCATTTGCCTTCATTCACATGATGTGGAAACTTACTGTCTTTTCCACTGTTTTTGCCATTTGTCGTTCTTTTTTGTGAGTTGAATATAACTGCTTCACTGCTTATCCCAGGGTGATTTCAGACGTTACAGGAGGCCGGTTCACCACAGTGAACCCCCAGGGGGGGTGAACAGAACAACCATGGGCCGGGGTGAAGAAAAGCCCCTAACAGACGTGA
>QEPC01001858.1:345390-388930 GCA_003113815.1 Sphenodon punctatus
GTCTGAAAATACCCCCAAGCTCCACGTGCACCCTGTCCGCACCCCCAGGGGTTGTGGAGCCACAAAAGTGCCGACTAAGTGCCAAAAAGTGCTGGAAATTCCTGTAAAAGGGCCAAAGAAAAGCTGTAAAATTGTTGTAAATGTCCCCAACAGTGACAAAAATGACAGAAAAATCACAGGTGCTGATATTGACAATGGTGGAACCACAAAATCATTGTAGATTGATGAAATATCAACAAACACTCAAGCACTCCCGAAAGGTTGGTATTTCCTTCTGGAATGGGAAAAATTCCTCTCATCTTAGCCCTGATTTGGGAACATCAGTTCTCTCTGGACATGCACTGACAGCCAGGCAGAGCCATGTGTGTGTATACAAGTAATTCTGTGAGTTCTGAGTTGGAGTCACAAGTGGGCTGCAAGTAAAGTGAGCACCAGGTTTTGCTGTCTCCAGCCAGAAAAACCCAGAGTTGGAACAAACTGAATTATACACACACAGAGTGGTGGGTCCTGTCCTGCTGTCTACTTTGACTCTTCTTCTAAGGGGAAGTAAGGGGGTTGGAGATGGAGAAACCTGGTGCTGACTTAATCAAAGCATCAATTTTATCCCTCTCCAGATCGATTGTCCTTAAGACCTGCTTAAGCAGAATTTCTGATAGGACCGGATAAATTTTACTTAAGCAGATTCCACTGTAAACGCCAGAACAGCTGTGTGAAATCTAGTATGACAAAGAAAACTGGGTTGTACATTTCATATGTTGAATGTACCTTCAGTGGACAACAGAAAAAGACAGCTTGCTGGCAACCTTCATTAATATAATTCAAAAGCTTGTAATCATTACCATTGCAGGCATGAATTCAGTGTAAATGGTGCATACAATTTTTAATGAATCAGCCCCTAAGTATAATTAAGGAATAAGATTAATTGTCTTATCCTAGAAGCTGCAAATTATTTACATTGCATTTTTATGCTGATGGCTAATAAAGTAATAGAAGGAAGGGCAAGGGAAACAAAAACAAACCTGTGTGGTTATAATTCTTCTATTTAGGATAAGTATGAAGTCAGAAATTATGGTATTGATTTCAGTGCTGCCCTGTTACACCTTTAATAATAAAATCCAACCTTCATGACTAAGCATCCAGGCTAGGCATGATTAGAAATACTTACAAAAAAGACTTTTGATGCATTTTGTTTTGAAAAAATAGTGTAAACTTTTTATTATTTATTCTGCAGTTAATGTAATCGGTGGATGTTAGAAGCTATTGTATTTGAGACTGGGGAAAAGGTTCTTTAAATAATCTCTTCTTACACATCCATAATTTTCATCTATTCAGGTTTTTTGTACTGGGATTCTCCATGCTGATACTGCCTGACACTGACTATTTTTTCTTTGAAAGTTTTAGCAAAGTCCCTTCAGCCATTTTTGACTTATAAGAGAATGAGGGCAAAACTTGCATTTTATCTCCACCCTATTCAACACAGTGGAGTGTGAATTTCTAACACTAATCGGGAACATTGAAATGTGAATATTATTAAACACACATATCTTTTCCTTTTCTTTCTTTACTTTTTAAAAATTTAAATGACAAAATCCCAAATGTTAATGCAATGTTAAAATCACAAAGTTACTGCTGACAGTAAAATGAGCTTACCAAGTGCACATACCCATTATTATTATTACAATTCCCATCTTTATTTTGGTTTAAATAAATTTCCTACCATGAAATATGAGAGATATGCAATGCATTGAAATGAATGGTGTCTTATATTTTATTTATTTATTTTTACTTTTAAAAATTATAAATATTGAACCTGAAATAATATTTACATGGTTTGTGCAGTTAGCCAGTGCTTATGTTTTTGTGGTAATTTGTCTAACATGGCAGGCATTTACATCTGTATCGGTTTTAAAGCAAAGTGATCATGAAAACCTGCTAAAAGTTGTCTTTTTGAATGTCATCAGTACTTTAACTCCAGCTGTGAAGAAGGCTATTCATGCAGTCAACAAAATCTCAAGTGTCTCATCATCTCTAAACTGTGTCTTGAATGCTTTTCTGCAACAAAATATCCTCTGCAAGGTATATATGCCTTGAAGACCCCACCAGTTGCATTAATATCTGCTTGACTAACCACCCATAAGAGGAATGTAAATTAATTTCTGGTACTACAGAGTTGAGACCATTACCCTGGGGTCAGTTGCCATATACAACCATAAAGGTGTGGGTGGGGAGGGGGGGTCTAAGGTAAAATGTGATAATCTACCTCGAGTAAAAAGCTACCACACACTGGCCGGTTTTTCATGGACGGAAGTGGGTGAGGGGATGGGTGTTTGGCCGCAGTGAGTGGAGGTGGATGCTTGTCCGTTTACACGGACACCCACCCACCTCCACCCACGGAACCTCCTCTGGGCCATTTTTAAACAGACGCCCCCCCCACCGCTCGGTGTTCAGGTGGATGTGTGGCGGGGGGGGTCAGTCCGTGTATACGGCCGCCGGTGGGTGGGGGGATGGGTGTTTGGTGGGTGTGCACCCATGTAAACACCATGGGTGGTGGGTGTTTGTCTCCCGCCACACACCCACCAACACCCGCTGCACACCTACCCCCACCCACTGAGCCCTACGACAGAACAGAGGATGCTCTGTGGGTGGAGATGGGTGTAGGTGTGTGTGTGTCCATGTAAACGGGCACCCACCCACCTACATTCGCCATGCCAAAACACCCCCCAACCCCTGTCAGTGTAAAAATGGCCCTGGACCTGGTTTTACGGAGGGCTCCGTGGGTGGAGATGGGTGTGCGATGGGTGGAGGTGGATGTTGCACGTGAGTGTGCACGCATACCCCACTCATCCTACTTGGTGTTCACATGGGCAAACATTGAGCAGACACCCATCCCCCCTACCCACCGCTGGCCGTTTACACAGCCCCAACACCTGCCTTAACACCGAGCGCGCGTGGGGGAGAGGGGCTTCCATGTAAAAAGGACCACTAACATTTCACATGATTACTCCTATTCCACAGTGTGGAACAGAATTATTTAACCCCATGGTAGGAGTGTTCACAGGAAAAGGTTTAATGCTCAGATAAACTAACTGGGGTTAGGCTTACTTTAAGGTTGTTTACCCCTAAGAAAACCTCATTTCATGTGAACCCTTTGTGGTTTCATTAGTCTGACTAGTCTGGCCTCAATGAGCGAGGCTCCCGAGCAACTAATTCTTCATTTTATCATTTAGTGTGCACATTTTATCACACAGGTGTAGAAAGGAGTATGAATTGCTTAGTCTTTTAGCTTTAAAATTGTTAAATGCATAATAAAATATTGTAGAGGAAAAGCTACTACTCTAAAAATGGGTTTATTATATAAATAATTATAAATTAAGCACACATCATGCAAGATTATTGCTTTCCTTGCAAAGGTGTATAATAAAGTCAATAAAACAATAAAGCTGCTATGCTGTGCTACTGGTGTCACAATGTTTTACGTGTGGTATAAATATTTCTAAAACACCGGTGGTACACAAAATAAGGAACCGTCTTCAGTAAATCATTCTATTTGCCTCCACATTGCTAATTTTTATTTTAACAAGGTAGGTTATTTGTCTAACCAAAGGAAAACAACAAATAGAATGATTTAGCTAAGGTGTCAAAGGACAATGAAATATGAGACTTGGGCCCTTTTTACACGAGACGGTACCTCTGATGCCCACGTAGTGGATCTGCATGGGCATGAGTGGTATCATCTCGTGTAAATCCTGCTGCTGGTGAGTGGGGGTGCATGCGCGCTTCAGCGAGCAACTGGGGAAAATGAAGGTTGCTCTGTGCGTGGGGATGTGTGTGAGTGCGCTCATGTGCACTGACACCTACATGCCACCCACACTGTGGCACGCACACCTATCCCCTACACAGCCATGGCACATGTAAAAAGGGCCTAAGACATGAAGTTTTACAAATGAATGGGGTCACCAAAAACTAATCTTTAGCTACGCACAATATGAGTACATTGGCAGCTGTTTTTAAAAATCACTCTGTGGGTTGCTATGGAATGATCCAAGTCATGTTGTTTGCTGAAGCAGGAAGGGCGACGGTTAGAGTGATGGTGGCAGCGGTCTCATGATGAAGTCGACAGATTGCGGCATAGAACTAGTCTGCGAGCCTATGCCGTGGCGGTCAAGGCAGCAAAAAAAAAGGGTTCCCTGATAGCATCTGCAAAGTCACGTCTGGTGGAGATTTTTGGGTGGTGTGGGGGCTGGTCAGTCCAGCCTCCCTCCACCTGGAACCAGAAATATCAGTGGCCCGCTGTGACATGTTTGTTGATTACTTTGTGGATAAAATCGCTCAAATTCACCATGACTTCGACTCCATATTTTTGGCATTAGGCAAACCAGAGGTTTTGGAAGCCCCGCCTTGTCTGGTTTTATGGGATGAGTTTCAGTGGGTGTTGGCCACTGGGGAAGGGGATTTCCTTGGCACTGTTAGAGCAATCTTTTGTGAACTTGATCTGTGCTTGTCCTGGCTGGTTAAGGCCAGCCAGGAGACATTGGGGCCTTTGCTGGTGGAGCTGGTCAACAGCATCCTTTGGGAGGGCAAGGTGCCGAGCTGCCTCAAAAACGCAGTGGTGCGGGACTCCTGCTCAAGAAACCATCTCTTGACACTGACTTCCTTCCCAGTTATTGGCCAGTCTCTAACCTCTGCTTTTTAGGGAAGGTCATTGAACTGGTGGTGACTTAGCAGCTGCAGGGGTATTTGGACCATGTTGGTTTTCTGGATTCTTCACAGTCCAGCTTTCGTCTAAATTACGGCACCGAGACTACGCTTGTGGATTTGGTTGATGACCTTCGCAAGGAATTGGATCAGGGTCATTCGACCCTGTTGATATTGTTAGATCTCTCTGCTGCTTTTGATACCGCTGATCATGAGATGTTGGTGACCTGCTTGCGGGACCATGCCAGGGTGGGTGGGATTTTTCTTGAATGGTTCCGCTCCTTCCTGGCTGGGAGAACTCAACGTGTGGTGCTCGGGGACTGTTCATCAGTTTCCTGGGGCCTCACGTGTGGAGTCCCGCAAGGTTCTATTGTGTTCCCTCTCCTGTTCAACATGTATATGCAGCCACTGGGCGAGGTTGTGAGGGGGTTTGGGGTACAGTGTCATCAATATGCTGATGACACCCAGCTCTACCTCTCTTTTTCAGCTGACCCAGACCAGGCAGTCTCAGTGCTTACCCGGTGGCTGGTGGTTGTGGGGGACTGGATGCTGATGAGCCGACTGAGGCTGAATCCTGACAATACAGAGGTTATGCTGGTGGGTAAAGCGGTGGGAGCCATGTCCCCCCTGATTGATGGAGTTCGCCCCCCACTGGTTTCCCAGGTTCAGAGTTTGGGAGTGCTCCTCGATCTGCAGCTCTGTCTTGATGTCCAAGTGGGGGGCTGTGACTAGAGGGGCATTTCGCTAATTACATCTGGTGCAGTGGTTTAGGCCGTATTTCTCAGACTCCGTCCTGGGCATCATCATCCATGCCTTCATCAACTCAAGATTGGACTATTGCAATGATCTCTACATGGGGCTACCCTTGGTGACAGTTTGGAGACTGTAGCTGGTGCAGAATGCAGTGGCCCACCTCTTTATGGGGTGGGCCTCCGTGAGCACGTTACAGCAGTGCTCCGTGCTCTGCACTGGTTGCCAATAGTCTTCCGGGTCAGATTCAGGGTGTTGGTTCTTATCTATAAAGCCCTAAATGGCCTGCGCCCCACCTACTTTAGGGATCGCCACACTCTCCGTGTCTTGGATTGGCCTCTGCGGTTCTCTGGGTGCGCCCTTTTTCAGGTCCCCCGAGTTGCTCAGGGGGCGACGATGGAGAGGGTGTTCTCGGTGGCTTCTGCTAGGCTGTGAAACACCCTCCCAGCAGAGGCCAGGACCCCACCTCCTTTCATCATAGTTGTAAGACTTGGCTGTTCCACCAGGCCTTTGATGAGGGGAATGCGTAGGGTGGACTGGGGGTGGGGGAGTGGTTTTTTGTTTTTTGTGGCACCTCATTAGTTTTAATGGATTTTGTATTCAGGTTTTTAATGTTTTATTGTATTTTGTTGGTTTTAAATGTTTTTATTTGTAAGTCACCTCAAGCTGCTTGATTGCTGGAGAGGCAGGGTATAAAAACGTATAATAAAACAAACAAACAAACAAGTAAATTAATAAATAAATGTTTTAGGGCCTGTGTGCCCCCTTGACTCCTGTAGAAGAGGGCATTAGGAGGAAAGTCACTTGTTATTTTGACTATTTCCCACTATTTCTAGTAACACTGGGCCCGCTGTGGCATGTCTGTTTTTCTGCTTCCAGATGTTGGCCTGGAATTGTCCCGGGTTGTGTTGGTGGCTAGCCCAGGCTCTGACTTTGGGAAACCCCTGCAGTCACAGTCCACGCTAAGGACTGCCTGACTGGGCCAGAGCGGGCCACAGTGGACTAGCACATCTGTTGTGGCACACCATGACCTGTCTTGGACCACGACTGGGGGCAGGGCACTGGAAGTGGTGTGCAGGCAGGGCTGGCTGTCAGCATGTCTGCTGTGGCTCTCCTCAGGCTGCACAGGTGGTGGTAGGGTGGTCATACCTCCCTTTTAGAAGAGGACACTTATGAAAAATACATGTTGCAGGGCTGCAGTGGTTTCATTGCAAATATGGCCTTCCCTAGGTGGTGGCCCAACCGCATGTATGTATGGTCAGTGCACCAACACAGCCCGGACTGTGTCCCCCATGGTTGTGTCATACAGGGAAATGCTGGAAATGGTTTGCTCTATATCAGGGAAACAGAGGTGTTGCAGAGACATAGGACATCTGTAAGGATGTTCCTGGCTTCTTGTGGCTAAAGTTCCCATGCTTTTTGGGGTAAGTTTCATGTTTTTTCAAGGGGTATGTAGGTGGATAATGCCGAACTCTCCAAACAGAAGACTTCAGATGGTGATAACTAAAAGAACCTCCTTTTCCAGGTGCTCAGTGCTAAACAGTTGTGGTTAAAAATTGGACGCCCTCCAGGGCAGGGACCTATCTAGTACTGACACGGGAGAAGTGAACATAAAGGGAGGCAGGGATATGCTCAAGAATTTGAGAAGATGCAGGTACACATACTTAGCTTAGTTACAAGGGGAGAAGGGAGTTTCTGGAGGAAAAGAAACATAAGGTGATGCATAAGTGGGCAATCTATGGAAGCGAATAGCTAGGGAAAGCCTGGCAGAAAATGGAGGTTTTCAGCAGCGATTTGAAGGTCAGGAGGGAGGAGAGTGTGAGTATTGTCAGACATGACACCCCTACCCATGGCCACAGCAGGGGTGTCACGTCTGCTCCTGCCCCCCCAGAAGTTTACCACTGGCAGGAGCAGAAGTAACCCTGGACCATGGCAGTACTAACATGGGATATGCGCTGGGGTTCTGGCCAGCACACATCCCGTGTTAAGCCCTGCCATGGTCCAGGGTAGGTATCCCCATACTGTGGTAGATTGAGCAACCACACCTGATGGCCTGCTCCACCTAACCCTGGCCCATGGCCGGAGCAGTTCTGGGCAGGCGCAACAGCCAGATAGGCTGCTGCATCCACCTATCAGGGAGAGGGCTACGCTGAGGAGCACAGGGGGTAGGGCTGTACAGACCCACGTCCGCACGTCACCCGCTCTCTCCCACCCCCTCGTCAGGCCCAGCTGCCTGGATGTTTGTTTGGCGGCTAGGCCAAGCCCTGCCCAGGGTGAGGGGGCTCACCCTTGGGTGGATTTAGTGTGGCGGCTCACTGAGCCATCATGTCTAAAAATAACCTATATATACTCAGGAGAGGGGAGGTTTCCTTCCATATCTATTTATATAGATATATTACAGTCAATAAGGCATTTGGGACCTTACTCAAGATGTTCTGACATTATCAGTCATGACCCTAATTGAGATCTTCCTATCTACAGAAAGTTTTGCAATCTTAAATTATAACTTGCTATGCTTTGCATGTCTTTGTTGCTGTCTGGAATCACGGGAGTATATTTAAATCTCAAAATGGGGTTACACAGGGAAACAATTTAGTAACCACCACCATGGAATGAGGTTTTCTTTGTTTTTTTGGTAGCAGATTTATTGGGAATGACACCATCTGGTCCAATTTAATTTTGCTTTAGAAATCAACTCTGGATTTTGATTGAGGCAGCTTCTATTAGCCCAGCAGATGTTGTCATCAACATCTGGTACACAAATAAATATTATGTAGGAAGACTGATAACTTGCATCTGGTCTTGTAAATGTCCAAAGATGAATTTTATTGTTTTTTCATGCTAGGGAATATTTTCCCCCCAATAACGATTTAGTTAATTTCTGCTGCACTAGCTCCCACACCATGACATTTGTGGTCTTTTTCACCAAGTTTGACTGATGAATTTAAATGGTGTACATTATTATCAACAGTTCTTCTAATTTTTTCTAAGCAAGTAGTCATACTAAATTGTGCAGAGGAGAAATGTAAGGTAGAGAAGTCATGGCCGTTCATTTAGAATAAATGCTTGGGAAGAAAGAGAGCTGTATTGCATGTGCATCTCTGGGTGAAATCAAACAAAACGATAACCTGCTGAAGTACATGTTTGGTTTGGGCAGCCCCCACTCAGTCTCCACTCACATTTTTTAGCACAACAAACCTCATTGATGGGCAGGTGTACTTTCCTGCTGCACTCCCTCCCCTCCCTCCCTCCCACTCTCACCGCCCCCCCGTCAAATTACCAAGAAGTGGTTGATCCTTGGACGCTCTAGCCTTTTGCCCGCAACTCTGTGCTGTATGTTCACGAGGCTTAGTGCAATCTAATGGACAGGATGTGGGCACTTGGTTGCCCATTAGCTCATATTTGCTAGCATTTGCCTGCACAGAAAGCTTTACATTCTTGAAGTCCCTGCCATGAGTGGAGGCTGTGGGGCCGGTGGATGATGGCCACATGGCCGGTGGGGGTGAACATCTAATAAACAGACAGGCAGACACCCACCTAGTGTGGGCTGTCATCTTGTTTGATTCCTCACCCCCCGCCACAGATTTCCAGGATTAACCAAAGTATGTGAGGTCAGATTTTGAGCAACCATCACTAGGTCCAGTTTTTTCTAAAGAGCTCAGCTCAAATTTGGGCAGCTAAATAATGGTCAGATTTTTAAATTTGTCTAGCACTTTGGGAGTTTTCAGACAAGACACTCTCCACCCACTACCAACCCACTATACATGTTGAAGGGCTTCAGTGTTGTCCTATGGGTGCCCTGTAACATGTATAATGGGTGAGAGGTGGGTGGGGAGTGTCTTGTCTGAAAATGACCCTAAATTTACACGCTTAAAATGATGAAACATGACCAGATTTTCAACTGAAATGCTCAGCTCTTTTGAAAATTTGATTATTGCACTTATTTTTCAGCTTAAATTGGAACTAAGTTGATTTGAAAACATGACACTGCAGATTAAATGGGTGAGATACCCCATGTGTGTTGAAGTCCTAATGTGTTTAACATGCTTTGAGATTCTTGTAAATGTCCTTCTAGCACAGTAAGAAAATATATGCGTCAACAATTTATATATGATTTGATGTGTAAATGGCACTGCACTTCTTAGCTTCTTCTAGCTTTAGTAATGTAAGGAGAGTATATTAATAGGTTGCTTCAGTCTTTGTTAAAACAAACAGAACATATTCTGTGGAAGAAGTGCATCTACCTAATAAATATATTTATTTTGTCTTCTAGTGAACAAACACAAGCCATGGATTGAAACTTCTTATCATGGAGTCATTACTGAAAACAACAACACAGTCATTTTGGATCCCCCTCTTGTTGCTTTGGATAAAGATGCTCCTGTTCCTTATGCAGGTAGGAAAAATACATAAAGGGAGTAACTTGTGTTTATTAACTTCCTGAGAAGCTCACAAAATACCAGCTGTAAGCAATTTGTATGCAGTGCAGTGATAGTATCACCTAAGTGACCTGCTTAAATGTTCTATCTGATGGCTATAAGACTTGACTGTTGGACCTCTAGACCTTGAAATGAGGCATGCTTCAGAATTAATGTTCCTTTATTATGGAGGAAGGATAGAGCATATGCAGTGAAATAAAGCCAGTTTATGCTGCTGAGGTTTTTTTTTCTTTTTCTTTTCTTTTAATGAAACTATAGGAGATATGCAAGTAAATTTGATCTTACTTACTGTGACTTGTCAATTATGATTGTTGGCTAGACTAATCCAAATAAGAAATCCCTTTTACTGGTAGCAGGGGCTAAACTATTTAAAGGAAAATTTAAAGACACTTGCATCACATGTAATGGTGTGTCAACACTTTATAACTGTCAGAACCAGAACAGGAAATTGAATGGAGGTTTTTCAAGATTTCTGGAAAGATTATTTTATGATAGATGTATACCATATGGGGTTTTTACCCTTATTAAGTCTGGTTTTCTCAACAGTTAGTGTGTTTACATTATGAGCTACTTGAGCAGAAAAATAGCTCTATTGCACTTCAAGGAGCTTATCTGTTAAGGTTCTTGTTTCATTAAAGAATGTTACAGAATGGTGGAATAACAATACAATTTACACATGGTGCAAAAGATCAGGCAAAGATGCACTTATTAAAAATGAATGGAGTAAATAGCAGTTTGAGCTGTTTTCTGTGATGTTTTTATACCTGGTATACATGGACAGAGTTATCTTGGACTAAAATATCACATTCACTAAAGCAATAGCTCTCAATGCTTGACCTCAGCTAAGGTTGTTTACTACCATACCTACCAGTGATGATTAGCCAAGTTTTCTCTCCTGTAATGTTTGTAGTTAAGCTTTGCTACTGCAAAATGTAAACTTCCAAATGCATCTTTATATTCCTTTCACAATTCGACAAACAAAAACGATCTTACTCTCCATGTGCAGTCAAATATTATCCTATTCAACTATTGAGGACACCTTTGTGAAAAATAATATAGGACACAAAGTACCTGTAACTATCTGTGCTGTAATGCTGCAGGGGGACAATAAGAGAAAACGTACTTTGGGACAAACCAGATCACCATGAAGGTGGTCTGTGGATCACACTTTGTGAAGGGACCCATGTATGTAGAGCCCTATGTTACTGGATCCCCTTTGAAATTTAGTGTGATGTTTAACATTCTCTATGGTAAAAAATTTGCTATGAGGCAGTTTATTTGGGTACTAAAGTAGAAGATTCTTTTAAAAATGAGCACTGAGAGTCTTTGACTGTAATTATATGTGGGGATTCTTCTTTGAGTTTTTTATGAACATTTTAATTGTTATTGTGATCCAAGACCAATTTAGTACTGGAGAAATATTTTCTTCCCAACAAGCCTATGGTATTTTAAAAATAACTGTCAAAGTATAAGCATATGCTTGAAAAATCTAGATCAGTGGCAAGCAGGTACTTGGGTAACTTGTGTTTGAAGATAAATTATAATATGGTAAATTGATTCCGTTCCTATGCAGTTCATTCCAGTTACACACAAAGAAGAGCAATGCAGTCCATGCACACAGTATTATTTTTATAATGAATGAAACTTTGATAATGTAGGAGAGGTATTAGAATGGAAAGAATCTCAAATATTCTGACTCTTCTGTTGGCAGTTTGCACATACTCCTTGAGGGCCAATTCCTTCTTATACTGCTACATAGAAGTATTCGTCACGTGCATGGCTGGGGAACATTTCAATTGAAAAAAAGCTTCCTTACAGAATATCTCATTTTGTCAGACTTGGAATATCCTCCCTCAGCTTCAGGATAGTCCTGCTTTCATATCCCCAAGGCTTGCTTGGATTTATTTGCTTCGATTGTGGGTCTGCATTCAGAGATTGAGAGATTTTCTATGGAAAAATGATGTTTCCTTCTTTCTTAATGCTCGGGACACCAGAATGCACGTTTAAACAACAATATAAATATGGGGTGGCCAACTGCTTTGTTCCCAGCTCCTATAGTGAGGCAAAAAAGTACAGAACAAAATAGAATCTGTCCCTCTATTCACTCTCCCTCCTTTCTCCCTAATAAAATAATAATAATAATAAAAACAACCTGTAGAGTTTTGTTTATTGTGAACATGCTGGATATTTAGATTGGGATTAGTGTTCAAAGGGAATCAACTGACCATATACACCTTCACACAGAATTTTATTCACACATCACTTTTAGGCCCTCTTCACATGCCCCCCCCCCGCGTACATGTGTGCAGTGGGAGGGTGCCCATGTGAACGCCACCTGCGGGGGGGGGGGCATCTGTGGGAACGGTGCCTGTGGTGGTGGTGGGGCATATTTTCACGCTCCACCCATCACCCACGCAAGGAACAACGGACTCCAATGTCAGTTCCTCTGTGCGTGGAGGTGGGTGGAGATGGGTCTGCACCCATGGGAACGGCTGCAAGCTCACCTCCATCCACGGCGGGTGCACGCCCATCCCCCCACCCACTGTGGCCCATTTGAAAAGGACCATAAGCCATTTTTACATGAATGGGGTGGGTGTGCACTTGCGGTGGGTGGAGGGGTGTCTGTGTCCTTTTATATGGATACACACCCATCTCCACCCATGGAGCCTCCTCTGTTGTTACAGATGGCTCCGTTGGTGGAGATGTGTGTATGCCAGGAGTGCGCACGCATGTACACCCACCGCCCGTGTCACATGGGTGGACACCCAGTATACACCCACCTCCATCCTGTTTACACAGATGCCCCACCACCAAACACCCGGCCGAACACCCAGGCCGTTTTTAGACGATCGCGGCTGCGCTCACACTTGTTTTGAAAAAATGCCGGGAGCCGGGATCAGATGATACACTCCCAGCAATCACACACCCAGAAGGGGGATGCGCATGCTTTTCCGGTCACGTTTGACCGGGTCGATTTTTCAACCCAGTCAAATCGCGGCTGGAAAAGCATGCACGTCCCCCTTCTGGACGCGTGATTGCCGGGAGTGTATCGTCTGATCCCGGTTCCCGGCATTTTTTCAAAACAAGTGCGAGTGCGGCCGCGATCGTCTAAAAATGGCCCCAGTGGTGAGTAGGGCCGTCTGTGTATAAATGGCCATAGTCTTGACTTCCTTCTGAATTTCTTCCTCTTTTCTTGAGAACTTTAGTAATAATCCCAGCATCTGTTCCTTTTTCTCCTTGGTAAAAAAAGAAATAATTGATTCTTTTCCAAGTCTGTCCCTGGGAGTTTGTTCTCCTTGGAGTAAAGCAATAATAATAATAATTAATAATTTTTAAAAATAATGTTCATACATGTGCTCCAGACTGCTTTTCATGGTGTAATCACAAGTAAAGGTTGCTGCAGTATTATTATTTTTTCCCCTTTTCCAAAATGTAATGTGTTGCTAGTTATAGGATCCAGACTTTCGGTGTTTTCAGACAAGACACTCTATACCCACTATACATGTTGCAGGGTACCCATAGGGCAACACTACAGCCCTGCAACATGTATAGTGGGTATGGAGTGGGTGGGTAATGGGTAGAGAGTGTCTTGTCTGAAAATGCCCTTAGAGACAGGACCACACATGAGACTTTATATCAAGTATAAATATGTATGGCATCATCAGCATACTAAGAAGAATATAGTAACCACCACAAAACAGCAGATTTAACATAGGTGACCAGGACTAGCCTTAAAAATTGCAGAGCCCAGGGCAGGGGAGAAATGTGAGGCCCCATTGTCCCGCCAGTGGCTGGCGGGCCTAGGGGTGCTCCTTGGCTTGGTCTTGGTCCCCGTACCCAGGCCTGGGCTCAGGGATGGGCACTCAAGCCCATCCCCAAGCCCACAGAGCTGGCCTTACCTCAGCACAGTTCACGCTCAGGGGCCCCAGCTCCTGGACCCCTCCACTGCCTGTCAGTCTCAGCCAGGGAGTGACGGAGAGGTGCGGCCTCTGCCTCTCTCTCACTCCATGGCCAAGGCAGATAGTGGTCAGGAGCTGCGGGCCCCGAGTGCACACACACACAGCCCCAGGACCAGAGCCATCCCGAACCTCCCCGCAGTAAGGCCAGCCCTGTAGGCGACTACTCAAGAAAAACTATAGTTGGAGATTCAACAGTCTACTTCAATACATCACACTAAGCACTGCAGGGAGTTAAAGGATAGTGTAACAGATCATAGTCCCTGGGAGGTACATACTGTCCAGATTCAGCCCCTTAAGAACCCAGACCATGTGGGATTCTCACTTCAATGCTGTTTATTTACAACTAGTGTTCAACCTCCACCCCACCACAAGCATATACAGTCCTCATCCCAGTCCATGTAATACCCTGGGGTGCTCTTCCTAGGGTCCCCTTAGGATACCTCTGTCTCTAGGTCCCTTTTGGCCAGGCACAGCCCCAGTCCCTCCTGAAGTCAGCTTCCTCAAACAGCCCCCAGGCTGCTTGGGTTACCTTTGTCTTATGAGGCAGGGTCCTTCTTAGCTCCTATTTCTTTCTGAAGCTCTCTCAATCTTTCTTCTTACTGGTCTCAGGCTGATCCCTTCTCCAGCTTCCTTGGCTTTCCTGGGATCCCTTTATTCTAGGGGTTCCATAACTCCCCTTTGGGTCTCTGGTCTGGCTCAGCCACACCCAGACCACCTGGCCTCACTCAGCTGCTCAGACTGTGGAAGGCTCTCACTTGTTTTCAGTCTAGGCGCTGTCTTCCCCAGCCTCCACACTGCTACCCTTCCTCTTAGCACCTACTCCAGGTGCTGTCCTCTATTAGGAGGAGCACCTGCACATTCTTTGGCAGTGCTACTCTTAAAGGACCAGATTCAGGAAGCCAGCCTGTCCCTGTCAGAGATAGGTTCATAAAAGTGACGTTAATAATTTAGAGTCAGACTGGGTCAAAGAAAGCAGATGTGGAGGGGAGATCATGGTGCACTGTCCCAATGATGGTGTACTGAATATGCTTCCTGGGAACTTGATTCCGCAAGAGAAATAGTGCATATTTATTACAGAACTGGGACCCAATCCAAGATATTTCTGTGTGTGCTGTGCATGCCATGCACACGCAACTTGTGCATGCATTTTACACAAATGGCATGTGAATTGCACACTATGTGCACACTGTATGCACATTTGGTCACATTGGGCATATGTACCAACCTCGCATGGGGATTATGGATTGGTCCTTTGGACTCTTCAAATTTGACATATGGCGTGTGAATTGCACACTGTGTGCACACCGCATGCATGTGTTGGCCACATTGGGCATATGTACCAACCTCGCATGGGGTTTATGGATTCTTTGGACTCTTAAAATTTGACTTATGGAATAACAAGGTAGGCAGTGAATGCTTCCTGAAGTACAATATGATTTCCCCCCATCATGCTTTGTGTTTATGTTGAGACTCTCAATTCTCAAAATGGACTGAGCCTACAGCAGAAGGATGGGAGTAACCTTTACCCTCTGGCTACTTTTAGAGAAGCACCTTCCCACCTATTACCCACCGATCATGCATAATGTAGAGCTGCATTTGTTATGTTTTTCCTATTATAAGCATATATTTTTTGGCCATCTGTGTTCCTAATGTATTGATTTTGAGTTTCAATATATTAACTTTCTGTTTCAATGTATTGAACTTGTGTTTTACTGCATTGATTTTAAAAATCAGTTTCTATATGTACCTTGGTTCAGGCTGAGGCCTCCTCACCTGTGTTCCAATTAACTTTTTTTAAACTTCTCAGTGAACTTTTCACCATATCCAAGGAAACAGGAAAAAATGGCTAAAGTTGGAGACCAGACCAAGGGCCTTATCAGTCTATATGTCTAAATGACAAATGGTATCAGCCATGAACATCTCCAAAGTGAGAACTTTTAAGTTAGTTTTTCCTAGCTGGCACAGCTGCTTCCACTAATTGGTTAAAAAAACCTTAAAGCTGTGGTCAGTTCTCTCTATAATCTGACAATTAATTTTGTTGGAAATATGAGGTTTTGCTCAAACTTTGAAGGAAATCTGATTTTTTGTTCAGTCTCTTTACTTGCTCAGAATTAAGAGAGCCAATTAGAATCCTGTGTATTTCCATGCTAGCTGATGTCACCAGCGTCACTGCTCAGGAGTGTCAGCTTCTGGCAAACTTTGTTTAAGAAGGGAGACACTAGCTTTGCTTTTTCAGATTGAAATCCTACACTATGTTGGGGTTTCTCTCTCACCATCATGGCAGAAAAAGGGAAGAACTGGGAAGAATGTAATGTATTATTCTTGATATCTTTGAGCCAATGAATTGAGCATATGTTAAGCTTTTAGAAGCTATTTTCTTAAAATAGAAATGTTTTTTAGATCATGTAACTTTGATTGGCTATCAATACCATTCTATGTAAGCTACTGATATTTTCTATTTAAATTTAAGTAAACTATGCCTATTTTTTATATTCTAAAGTCTCATGTTCCATTTATTTATAAATATATTGTCATTTTACAATACTTGCTTTGCTAGCTTGGCATCAAAGTAAAGTGTAAACTCATTTTATATAACTTGGAAAAGAGTGGCCCAATCCAGTTAAACCAGATCTGGCTGGAACACAAAGTTCTCTTTCCTTTTGTAAAAAAGAGACACGCAACGTGACACATTGGTGCCCTATGCAGCCCTGCAACATGCGTGATGGGTGGGTTATGGGTGGAACTGGGTAATGGGTGGGGGGTGCTTGTCTTAAAAACACCCTGAATAATTTCACTGTCTCTGCTCTTACTCTTATTCCAGTATATTGCAAGATTTTTACTATCCTTATTATTTACATTTCCTGAATCATGGCCAAATTCATTACATTTAGAGAAGCCACTGAGAGTAAAAAAGGATTCTTTTGGAAAAAAAGCCCATAGTCCCAAACTAGTTACAGTTCTGGAATGGGCTCCATCAGCTACCACCAAAAAAATATCCATGAATAGGAATGGCCTCCAGCCAGTAAGGTTAGTAATAGCACTGAGATACAAAACTCAGATACTTCACGTTGGTAGTGCTCTTTTGCTGAATATATGCATATTTAAAAAGACCTTGCAAAACTCTGCAATATTATTTAAGGGGAAAGCAAATTTATCCTGTTAGTGTCTTGAGCTGTCATGCTTTTGCCCACAAGCAGCATCTGATCGTAAACTGGGGTGGGGTGGCGGTGGTTACATTTCACAGAATTGTTGTGATGTTAGAACACTTTGTACTGAGTGTGGTAACACAGTGATGCAGCAGGTTTTAAAAGAATTCGAGAATTATCTGGTGAGTTTTCCATCTGTTGCACCAAGTTGTTCAGATGTCACAATGCTGCTGACCTCCTGAAGAAAACCTGAGGTTACTATGGAGAGTTTTCCATGGCTTTTCAAGCTATAGAAACATAATATTTAGGAGCATCCTTTAGCTGGTTCAAATAGAGTTTAACAGTATGTGTATATAATGTTGCCATCTAAGTATGCCCTATGTGTTTTCCTGAGCTGCTGTTGGTAGTCATGGTGCTTTTGGGTATTGCAAAACTAAAAAGTAAAAGAAAAGGGTAATTTAAGAAGATACCCTGGGATAAGTGGCATTTTCTCTTTGTGGAAGGGACTGGCCTCAAACCAATGTCCTCAGGAACCTGGGGGTGGTGGCTGGTTATTTTGTACTGCTGCCCTGCTCTGACTTGCCCACATAGGGCTGCTGTAGCCAGACCCCTTTCCCAACTTGCTCTTGTCCCAGTCCTAGTTTTTGCTCCATCTAGCTTCCTACTTGGTTGCCTTCCAGATTAAGGCTGACTGGTGGCAGCAAGAAGCTAGGTGGATCATGTGGTCACCACACTGTTCCTATGCTCTGTCCTGAATCTCCACCATTCTGAGCTGCCTCTAGATCTTGCTTGGGCTCTGACCCAGATCCTGCTCAAGTCTGGTCCTGATCCTGCACCTACTTCCAGAACTGATCTTGCATATTTTTGGCCCTGATTCCCTGAACCTTGACACTTCATATCATGGGAAAGCAAATTTACTTGCTATAGTATACCTGCAGAGTATAGAGCTTCATTCACTACTGCATCCTTCTAGCTTTCTGCTGGTGTAGCTCCATATCAGTTAATCGTGTCACAGGTGCACAAAACAGTCGTGAGGAATAATCAAGTAACAGTCGGCCCATTAATCCGAAAAAAATATTGCTTTTTAAGATACATTTTCAGGTCACTTTTCAAAGCTGTTGATCTTAACTTCTAAATGTTATTACTCTCAATACCCATGTACATAGAGGGGAGAATTTATCCCCCAAACATCCCCAGGACCGCTGCAAAGACTTTTGTCACCCTACTCAAACCCCTGCACATGTGCCACTTGTGTAACCTGTGCACATATTGTAATGTAACCCACGCACATGTTACACACAACTCCTATGTGCACACAGCTAGTGCACAACAGACACATGCATGGCCTGCCTCTCGGGCAGTGAGAGGTTGGTAGCCTCACTCCCTCCTGCCCTCCAACCCAGTCTCAGATTTTTCCAGTGGTGGCAGCTGGATTGGGAACAGAAGAGACACCCCCTTCAACTTTCAGGAGAAGCAGTAGCAACAGCTGGATCAGGATCAGGAGAGATGGTAGCGGAAGCTGGATCAGGGGTGAAACCACCTAGGGGGCACCTCTCCCACCCCCAATCTAGTGCAGAGCTTATTGCCAAGGCCGCCTAGGGCAGCAAGTTGAAGGGGGCGCCTCTCCTGTGCCATCAAATGCAGAGCTCATCACTGGTGGTGACAGTGGGGCAGTTTGATCAGGAGCAAAAGAGCTGCCCCCTTCATGTTAGCACCCTAGGCAGCCACCTGAGTAGCCTAATGGTAGCACCGGCCCTGAATGTCCCTGTAGGAACCAAAACAAGCTTCAGATTTTTAAATGTGTTGAGCAACCAGAAACTCCCACTCTATTACTTATGGGTTGAGTGTCAGAAAAGCCCAACACACTGGGTTCAAGGGGGGTTGGTTCTTTAAAAATCCTGCTGTTGTGGGTGCTGTCCTCTGTTGAAACACTTGCCCTATGGTATTGGCACTATTAGTATTTAATTCTAATTAAATACAGGTGTGTGTAGAAGGCACCACATTTGTTTTTGTTTTCATTTAACGAAGAGTATCTGTTTTCAGGTATTTGTTGAAAACGCATTCATTTTTGTTATTTTTTATTATTTAAAATTGATGTTATTTGTTTTAAAAATATTTTCTTTAAAAAATCACTGCACATACACAATATGTCAGACCATTCTGCGCTTGAGCACCCTTTCCCAAAATGGTTAAAATAGTCCACTCCCCTGTGGCCATCACCAGCTCCTTCACACCTGGCAGGGAGGCTGAGGAGCCAGCCATACAGGGCTGGATGTTCTGCTTCCTGTTGCACTACAAGATTGGGCCTGCTACCACTAGACAGCTGCTGAGGGCACCCTCCCAACACACACAGACACACCTAACAGCTGACCATGAGGGAGGACAGCCTGGGAAGAGCATGTGCCCCCTTTCCTTGCCCCCCCCCATACCCTCCGATCCATTGTTAGATAGGTGGGAAAGAGGGTACACACACTTCCCAGGCTCCACTTTCCCACAATCAGCTGTTGGGTGGCAGGAGGGAGTGGATATGAGTGCTCCTCTGGGCCTGATCCACAGGCCCCATCTTGTGGCAGGGCTACACAGCCCAGCCATGTGGAAAGCAGGCCCTTTAACCCACTTTGGGCCACAATTATTTCAGAGTGCATTAAGTCTGTTTCTACAGAACTTCATTCTGTAGAATGAATTGTATAATGTTGTCTACACTCACATTCTTAACTTAATTGTATGAACTGTATACAATTTGTCTACATGTAAATAATAGACTTAATGCACTCTGAAAAAATTGTTCCTTGTCGAATTATGATAATAAATTCAAGTTTAATAATGGAAAAATGTGAAAGTTTAGTTATTGATTAAAATGAATAAAAGTATGTATGCTAAGGAATTAAGTACATATATTACATGCATGTTGATGTCCTAAAATATTAAATATTGCTCAAATTCTGAAATAATTTCTATGTTTTTTGGCATTTATGTTTTGTTACAATGTGTGGAGTGGAAGGTTTTTTGAATTGTAATTGTACTGAGTTTGTGGGTTTTTTTGTTTTTAAGAAAACTCTTGTGCATTTAAGGTTTTTTCAAACTATTAAGTTTTTTGTTTTGGTTAGTTTCTTGGTTTGTGGGATATGATATATGAGAAGATTAATATATTAGTTGTTGCACAACTTTTAAGTGAGTTGTGTAATTATGTTAACTGAATAGCACTAGGGATGATAGGAAGAGGAGGGAGGTCTTGGGTCATGGAGATAAGGTAACAGATAGGTGTAGGAGGTGGAGTATCAGTTTGGGGCAGTGGGGGGATCACAGGTACAAGTGGGAGATGGGGCTAAGTGGGGGGTTGGAGATGTTTTGTTCAGGCGGAAGAAGAGAGGGTTGTGGGGGTTAGTATAGGGTGGGTAGGAAGTAGGAGTGGGGTTTGAGGGTCAGGTTGGGGTGCTGGGATGTTGCGGGGGGGAGGGAGCTAGGGCTGGGGGTTGGGGGGGCAGGGCAGGGTTTGGGATGTTGTGGGGGGGCAGGTCGGGGCGGGACTCGAGACCATCATGCAGTCTATTTGGCTAGGATGTGAGCGTGCACAACCCAATTGTGAGAATGTTGGAAGTCATCTCGAAGAACCTTCTTTACAAGGTAACAACCTTCTGATCAGCACGTGGGGAGGAGCTGTTTGTAAGCAAACAGCCTTATCTCCCAGCCCATCGGTGTCCCTGTGTCCAGCTGCTACTGCAGCTGGAGCGCTACTAGGAGGGAGAGGAAGGTGAGGGATGGGGACAGGAGCCAGGGATGGGAGGCAGAAAATCTTTGGCGGGAGGAGAAGCTGGCTGGAGCCTACCACCCAGCCATGCAACTGTGGGGCCCCAGCTAGCCGTGGCTGTGCTGGCTCCGCTTTGCCTGGGGGTGGGGGGGGCAAGGCAAGCAGGGGCAGGGCCGCATGGGGGGGCAGGTATGTTTGCCTTCCAGCACAGTGCACAAGCCAGGGGGAGACTACAATAGTCAGTGTTTACAGAGTTCTGCTTCCCTGGCTCTCCGACAGGGGAGAGGAGCTCAAGTGCGCATGTGCAAGGCTGCAGAATTAATTTTTTAATCATTAATATCTCAGTTTTGGCTGTACCAAATCAGTATCATATTTCAGAAGCTGTTTTTATTGATCTCATGCGCCAGTTCTGTGAAGTTTGGGGACTCAACTCATCCAGGGGGAGGAGATATTAATGAATCAAAATCGTGAGGATTCTGTGCATTTTGACCACAACCAATTAACGTTAAAACAGTCATAACATTTTATTTTCGTGATGGATCTTCTTCAAACTTTGTGCATATGATGGTCCTCACAAATTATAGCCATGGATATATTTTCAGCAATGTAGCTCAAGTGGTTTCCTCAAAATCGGGGGTTCAGCAGTCCCCCGTTTATAATGGAGAGTGGTTGTGCATTTAAGTTTCAGGCAGCTATCGCTGCCTGAAAATGTAATTAGTACTGCTTAGAACTATATTTTCCCTGGATATTAAATCCATTCCAATTCTCTTGACTTTGCCATATAATAACCTGTACTGAAAATGATAAAAAGAATGGGTAGACAATAAAAAATGGTAAAGGAAACTAATTATTCTTTATACCCCAGACTGTGTTTAATACTTTTACACTGTCATCATTGACATTTTAACAGTTCACAGAAGAATGCTCAGTCTCAAATATAGTCATACAAATCCGATTGCAGCCAACTGCCTAGTTCCAGTCTTGAGCACAAAAAACATTTCTCTCCAGGCTTCTTTAATACTGTTTTAAGCTGTCCAAAAATGTGAAGCATTCCTGATAGGGGAAGTTTTATCAATTGATAGTTGCTAACAGCCTTTACATTGGCATGATGTTATTCTTGTGCTTTTATTTCAGAAGTCATTTTTTTTCACAAAGTACTTACATAAAGTAAGTAACTCAAGTTTGTATTAAAGATGCTAGTTTCCTACTTTCAAAACGAATACATGAAAGTTTTAAAATCAATATATTATGGGCAGATCCTGAACCATTAAAGTCAGTGGGAGGTGACTTTTCTATTGGTAAAATGTGATATTTTGATTTATTTATTTATTTAGGTGTTTTTTTAAAAAAAAGGTACAGTCCTCTAGCTTAGTATTGGCATAAGCTGTATTTTATATTTAAATATAAGCTTAAATTTAAATATAAACAGGCCCGCTGTGAGGAGTTTGTCACCTACTTCGCAGACAAGATCGCGGTCCCGATCGCATACGTTACACGGTCCCGATTCACCACAGTAGATTCCCTGCAGGGGTGAACCGATCAACCACCCCCCGTGGTCAAAAAAGTCCTGAACAGACGTGACGGGACCGGGACCACGGCAGGGAATCGGGCTGCCAGATCACAGCCCGGGGCAGCGCAACAGATGTTATGCCGCCGGGCCGTGGTCAGAGCACCCGGAAGGTGCTGGGGCGGCTTGTCCCGGCTGCTGCTGTGTGTCCTTTAAATCTCCCTCCCCAGCCTGTGTTGGTGCTCATTGCCTGGCAGCAATGCTGCGTGCATTGTTGTGGCTGGGATTCAGTTTCTTTTATTCTGGCCGGTGGTTGCTGTCCAGATGTTACTTTTTGTTGGTTCCCATCGGGAATCTCTTTGACCACGCTTTCGGAGATGGTCTGGGGGGAGCTCCAGAAGCGTGGTTGATTTTGACCCCATGTGGGTATTGACCACGGTGAACATCTGGCGGCTGCGAAACACGTTCAGGGAGCTTTGGCTCCGCCGCGGGGTTGACCGTGGTTCACTGTGGTTGAGCGTGATCTCATAACATCTGAAAATACCTTTGACTCTGGATTAGGGGCAGTAGGTGGAGAGCGCGAGGTGATGGAGGCCCCGTCTGGTCCATCTTTCTGGGGGGAGTTTCAGGAATTGACACCAGCTGATGTGGTGGATGTCTTGGGGTCTGTGAGAGCCACCTGTTGTGAACTTGATCTGTGCCCGTCCTGGTTGGTGAAAGCCTCCAGGGATACATTGGGGACAGTGCTGGCGAGGGTGGTTAACGCGTCCATGCAGCAGGGGAGGTTGTCACCTAGCCTCAAGAAGGCTGTGGTGTGCCCACTGCTGAAGAAACCATCGTTGGACGTGGACACACTCGCCAGCTACCGACCTGTCTCTAACCTTCCCTTTTTAGGGAAGGTTATTGAGCGGGCGGTGGCAATCCAGCTTCAGGCGCATCTAGATAGCATTGGTTTCCTGGACCCTTTTCAATCTGGGTTCCGCCCTGGCTATGGCACCGAGACGGCGTTGGTGGCCTTGGTCAACGATCTCCGCCGGGAAATGGATGCAGGATGTTCAACATTTCTCATCCTGCTAGATCTCTCGGCCGCTTTTAATGCCGTGGACCATGGGCTGCTGTTGAGATGACTGCGTGACCTGGGGGGTCTGGACGGGACTGTTCTTGAATGGTTCCACTCATTCCTCTCGGGGAGAAGCCAGCAGGTAGTGTTGCGAGCTGATACATCTTGCCCCCGCGCTTTATCCTGCAGCATTCTGCAGGGTTCCATTCTGTCTCCATTGTTATTTAATGCATATATGCAGCCCTTGGGGGAGGTCGTGAGAGACTTCGGGGTGCGATGTCACCAATATGCTGATGATACTCAGCTGTACCTCTCTTTTTCAACTGACCCAGACCCTGCTGTCTCGGTGCTATCCCAGTGTCTGGAGGCTGTGACGGAATGGATGTGGCAGAGCAGACTGAAGCTCAACCCTGATAAGACGGAGGTGATGTTGGTGAGGAGAGCGAGGGAGGTGTTGGCCCCCCTGATTGGGAGGGTTTGCCCTCCTATAGCTCAGCAGGTTCGGAGTCTGGGGGTGTTATTGGACGCAGACCTCCACCTGGAGCGGCAGGTGGAGGTAGTGGTGAAGGCCGCCTTCTGGCAGTTATATCTGGTGCAGAGGCTGCATCCATACGTCTCCAGTTCGGACGTGGCCTCCCTCGTCCATCCCTTTGTCACCTCGAGGCTGGACTAATGCAATGTGCTATACGTGGCATTGCCCTTGTTCCTGGTTCGGAGGCTGCAGCTAGTGCAGAATGCGGCAGCCTGACTCCTTTCAGGGACAGGCCATTGGGAACACATAACACCTGTGCTCCAGACTCTGCACTGGCTGCCAATAGCGTACCGAGCCAGGTTCAAGCTTTTGGTATTGGTCTACAAGGCCCTTCACAGTCTGGACACCTCATACCTCAGGGACCTCCTTGCCCTCCACGCCCCAGAGTGGCTTCTTCAGTCTGCTGGGGGTGCCTTCTTGGAGGTCCCCCGTGTTAAGCGGGGGGCTACAATGGAGAGGGCATTCTTGGTGGCTGGGCCGCGCCTTTGGAACTCCCTCCCAGAGAAAGCTCACCTGGCCCCAAGCCTTTTAACATTCCGGCAAATTTTCAAAACCTGGCTGTTCGCCCAGACCTTTGGGGAGGAGGGGAGGTTGAGTTAGGGGGTTTTATCCCCTCCACCCTTATTTTTTGTATTATTTTTTATGCTCCCTAGCCATGCTTTAATTGTTGATTTTATGAGTGTTTTTAAAATGTTTTGTAATTGTGTTTTTATTTTTGATATTGTTAGCCGCCCCGAGCTGTTTCAGGAGGGGCGGGGTATAAATGCGAATAAATAAATAAATAAATAAATATTGATATGGGCTAACACACTAGTACTAAACAGCTAGAGGATTATGATCCTGTGCAGGAGGCACTAGCACCTGGAGACTCATTTTGCTTTTTACTTCCTAGCAAATTACTGTTGAAATGGTGACATTGGGTGGAAACAAATGAGACAGTAGACCATGGTAGCCCGGAACTCACCTGCTCATCAGTTAGGTCACTGCCAGATGTTTGCCCGTTATGGCCTCCGGGCGGGTGGCCGACTGCTATGGGTTGCATTGTCAGGAGAAGGTTGGTGACATAGTCTGGGCTAAGGTTCACCCACCTAGGGTAATCCAGGCTAACGTGTGGCCTCCAGTTTGTTCGGCCCTACCAAGCTCTGCCATGAGGTGAGGATCAGTGCCAGGGGACCTCCTGTAGCAGGTGTGGGCTTGCCAGGGTAGGTGAGTGCTTACAGGACCAGTACCAAGTCATAAAGTCACTCAAAAAGTCTAAGGGAATTACCATTAACATCAGTACATTATTTATATATAGCACAGCTCATTCTCCAGACCAGGTAACAAACCTCATGCCAGTCTCGTAGACCACTTTTAGATGAGCGATTGAAACCTGCACAGAAGTAGCAACCCTGCCATAGGAATCGCCACTCATGGAGTCTTTTTAAAGGTGCATTTTGGTAGCCTTGAGATCGGGGCTTCCAAAATGCATCTTTAAAAAGACTCTGCGAGTGGCAATTCCTATGGTGGGGTGCATACTTCTGGTGCCTGTAAATGTACCCCGTGAGGCTTTTCAGGGAGCACATTCTTCAATGCACTGGTTTCAACCACTCATCTAAAAGTGGTTGTACAGTCCATAATAACCACATGCCTAACCAGGCATCAGTCCTCTGGCTGGCTCTCAGACACTCACTCAGGCTTCTGCTTGGTCCTCTGGCTCTTAGTTAGTCCTCTCTTCAGGCCTCACCTCTCCAGCCGGATTTTGCCTCTCTACTTCCTGCTTCCAGGCTTTATACCTCCTGGAGAGGGTGTGGCCTTCAACCTAGTCCTGGTCTTAAATGCGCAGTGGCCTTACCATGCTGCTCCCTGCTACACTGCCGCACAGCTGACTGACCGGGGAAGGGGGGGCATGGAGGAGCGCACTTTTGCCTTCGTAGCAATGCCTGAGCACATTTTGAATGTTAAATCTGGACGTTGTTAGTAACAAATCACCTGCTGAGTATTTATTTTATAAGGGTTTAATTTAGCTTAATTAGTTCTGACATTCAATGTGGTATTTAAAAGCCAAAAGGATTGTTTTGACAGGGATCATAGCTCAGGATAGAATTAAAGTGTTCTGAAAGTTTGTCAGTAGCAAAACCAGCTGCTGAAGATACCAGATTAGGAATGACCTAAGGGCTACTGTTTTCTATCCAGTAAGGTTAGGCATGACACAGAGTTGCTCATGCTCTAGATACAGAGAGCCTGAATATCATCACTCTTAGAGTGACCTCTGTTGGCTTGTTCATAAAGCTCATACAAGCGCCTCTCTTTTAGTCAGCTGTATTAGTGGCCAAGGCACGTGTCAGAAATAGGACACTTTAATGATGTAAAATGCAGGTGGTGAGTTCAGGACCCCCCTTCAGAATGTCCTCACAAAGCTTTTAGTTGCTGGCTAGGTCTAGTATACAGAATGAATGGTCAGGAAGGAGCCAAAGCTTTCATGCTTGAGTTCCCTGCTGCAAGACATTTCTTTTCTACCTAAATAGTAGCACTAAGATATACTACTAATAAATAAGAACAGTTTATTTGTCTCCTAAATAAGATAAATTACTTTGTGAAATGAAGAATTTAAGCAGATTTAGATTGATTTAAGAGCACTTGTCTACATTTATTGGGAGAATATTGGATGGTTCATAAGACAATCTTGTAAACTAGCTTTCTCACATAAAAGAATGATTCCAGGTTAGACCGTTTTATGTCTGAGCACAAATGCAATTATGTTCCTAATAATAGTTTAGACTTTAAATTTATTTTGAAAATCTAATCCTAATCATTTCCTCAGCTAATACAATAATAGTAGAATAATCACTTCCATTATACAACTTTCATGAACTAGTGCTATCTTTGAGTTGCATGTAACAAAGGAAATATTTCATCCTGGCAACAACTTTATAAGTAGGGGAGTGGAGGTGAGGGAACATGTTACATAAGCACTTTTAAAAGCAAAGCTTTAAGCTTTATTTAACTGCATATCTCTTTAAATTAATGTAAAATGATATTATCCTGCTTAGCGAATGATGTTAAGAAATTGATATCCAAATATTATGCAGTGAAAGGAAGAAGGAGGAAATATTCATATCACTTTTTATGACAAGGGAAATGGCATGAGTAAACAAATGCATGGGTCAAGTGTTAGTGAATAATTGCTTAAAATATTCTGTGCATTGTCTGACCATCAATTTAACAAAACAACAACAAATGATCTAGGAAAATAGTATAGTATCTGAAATTCACCTGGGGCATTACTTTTCTTTTGAACTTTGTAAATAGGCAGTCTATTCTTCTATGTGCTCTGCCAGCATTAGCTCCTTGAAGTGAATCAGTGTGTGCTGGCAGAGTGTTTTGAGGATTTGACACAGAGGCATTAATCTGGGAATGAACAATAATTAAAATCATTTTGTTTTAACTGGTGATCTACAAGAACATTTTTTTGTACTGGAATTCAGTATGGAATAATATTTGCCATGGTAGTTTCTAAATGAAGATTAACCACAATTGGAAGGTCATATTGAAAAGTGTACCTGATTTGGTACCTATGGGTAATACTCACATTTTGGGGTAGTGTTTTGGATACCTGAATTGGTACCTGAATAAATACCTTTTGAGCACCCGAAACACTGAAATACTGAAAACTGATTGCAAATATACCGACAGCTATTATACCAAAATATTGAAAAATCCTGAAAATTCCAGGACAAATTGTCCCAAATTTTCTTGGCTAGAGCTGAGATGGGTACTAAATTTAATACCCACAGGTAATACCTGCTTTTTTGGGTATCACATTGGGTACACAACAGGTTACCTGGGCACCGATTGGGTACCTGAATACCCTGAGAATTGTGTATTTCCAGTGCCAATTTTTCAATTTGCCGATTCCCATTCGGTATACTGTATTTTGAAATGAGAATATAACCCGGAATCTCATAGACTGTATTTGTATGTGTTTTGGGATATGAATCTTTACATCATTATTGTTCCATTGTGTGTTGGTATTTATGTATAATAAATGTTGTTTTATGATTATCCAAGTTCATATATATATATAATTTTTGAGATAATAGACATATCAATTTTGACCATCCAGCTTGCTGGCTGTGTGCATTTGCACGGTTCTTTTCTCTAGATTAGTGGCTGGCACCTTGTGTTTTTCTTGCGGTAAATTGAAAAATGTCATGGACAATAAAGAAAAGTGACCAGAAGTAGTTTCCTGGGACCAGTAGTTGACTTCCCAGGGCAGGAAAGTTCATTTTCTGCAATGGAAAACCCATAAAGAAGTGTTTTAAGAAGAAAAATTAAAACAAACAAGCAAAAAACCAACAATTGGGACCGGTAGTTTTCCACGATCGGAAGTTGCTGAAAAATTGTCAGAACTTCACAGAAACCCGATAAATAGATGTTGGGAGCTGGTAGATAAACAAAAATATCTTAATCCACTGGGTACTGAAAAATATCCAAAATATTCAGTTTGATCTGGGTACTGGAAATTCAAAAGGTATATTGATTATTATGGCTACTCATTGCATCTCCAGTCATATCAAAAAACCACTTGATACAAATACAGGAGACCTAAAGCCAAACAGATAGTGCATCCTATTCTTGGTCAATGGCCTTCATGGTCTTGCTATTGTGAAGTTTGTAAGCTATCAATAGTCATTGTGGAAACAATAATTGGACTTTGTTGAATCCAAATGCCTCATGCATGCACTAGGATTCATATCTGTTGGTCCCATGCTTGAGAGTTGTCATCAAGCTCCATGTAGAGCTTACTATGCTTCATTATGTAGGATCACATGTAGTTTTATTGGAAAAAGGGAGTCTTGGCCTTGTGGATACTACAGTGTTTGGTGGCTGTCCTAAACCCTCTGCAAGAATAGGAGTCAGTACGAAGAAAAATGTTTATACCAATAAGAATGGAAGTGTCTCTTTTCACTCATAAATACTTACAACCAAAACTCTTACAAAACAAGGAGGCATTAATCAACCTGAGAAAATTAGGAATCTTTGCTTCCAGATGTTCTTAGTTTTTAATAGAGGTGTGCACCAGGGACCCATCTTGTTTTTCATTTTCATTTTTTCCCCCTTTATTTAAATCTGTTGTTTTCATTTTCATAAATATCAATGTTTTATTTTCATTTTTGCTTTCATTTTCCATTGGTTTCAATGGAAAACACATTTTTGGCTGTACTTTTTTTATTTTTAATTATATTTGGCTGAACTTTGGAGAGATAGTACCTGCAATGAAGGGCATTATGTGTACCAAATTCTGAAAAGCTTGGATAAAGGAATCCAATTTTATAAGCAGTTGAATTATATTATTTTGCAAAAGTCTTCATATACATTCTTAGCTGTATCTTCTTTACCTCATATTTAATGTAGATGAAACTTATCAAGTTTGTACCTCTTCCCATACTTACTATCTCTACCAACTTTTAGAGGGATTAGATAAAGGGTCCTGGTGGTATAAGCAATTAACTTAGAAATGTATGTTTGACTGTAACATCTTTGTAGTCCAACCAGTGTACATGAAGTTTTTCAGGGCTGTATAACACACTTTCACAATAATCTCTTCCAAATATCAGAAAGATGTGATAAAGGGTCCCAATTCTATATGCCTGCACAGCATATGCAAAGAAGGAGCCCATGCCATGGATTCTCTTACGTGTCACTGTGGTATAAGATCAGTTAGTGATGTCAATTGGCCAGCAAAAATGTCAACCAAATATCCTCATTCTGTGCTGTGACCATCCCAACATCTCTTCTCCACTTGTTACTGGCACGTGAGGAGCATCTGTTTAGGAAAGAGCTGACAGAGATTCTCTTATGTCCTCTGTCACAGTGCTGCAGGATGTGACTGTGATGATAAATGGCCAGCCTGGATGTGTAAACTATGTCACCTGATTTCTGGGATGCTATCCCTAATGTCCCAGTTATGTCCCTTCTATTTGTGGAGGAATTTTTATAAGCGAGCCTATGGAATTAAGCTACACATAGCAAAAGGAAGGTATCACAAAATGGATGACACCCAAAGCATCTTAGCCTATTTGTTATGAAAAACACAGACAAAAGGAGTCCCAGTGTCTAGGTTTAAGGCCTGTGTGGAGCACTTCCCAAGGCCTGCCTTTGGCAAAGCAGAATGCAGAAGCAACTAACTTTCTGTCTAAAGGGCAAAGGAATAGTTTCTACTAGGCAGTAGGTTTTACCCGAGATGCTTTGGGTGTCATCCATTTTGTGATACCTTCCTTTGGCTATGTGTAGCTTAATTCCATAGGGTCCCTTATAAAAATTCCTCCACAATCCCTTCCTTTTATGCCGTTGAAGGAATAACAACCAAATTTTTTAAACCCTTATGGACATTAAGCCATAAATCTCTGCCTGCTGAGTTTGGAGATCTGCATACATGTTATAAACTTGGGTACTTTGCCTTTGGTTCAAGTCTTGTGATAGTTGTTTTGCAGTGCTAATTGAGATAAAGAAATTTGAGATAATTTTCATTATCTGTATTGTAATAACAAAAATGACATGCACACCCCTAAAAAGCGGTGTCCTTGTTCTGTCATAAGATCAATGTTAGGGGTTAGGTTTAACCATCGTTTTAACAAACACTGTAGTTCCCTGAAGCAAGCAACTGAACCTAATGAAGACTGCTTCCACAGGGGAATGGTGTTTTAAGTCAATAGGATTTTTTTGTTTCAAAAGGGCTGTATCTCCCTTTCAAATGCACCCATTATTGTAAAACCTGGGGTCCGTGCTTATCCTTGGACCTTCTGCCCTTGGACCAAATTGGTTGAAACCATTCTGAAAGATATAAAAATATTAAAGAGAGAGACATACCTACACAAATTCCCCTCCACCGCCATTCAGGGGGGGGGCGTTGTCGCACTCCTCTCCTCCCAGAAAAAAGAAGGGCAGGGCAAGGCAGGGGCTGGAGGCTGCTTGAAGCCTCTGCAGGAGCTGGCCGCTCAACTAAGCTGTCAGCAAGGGTTTCTTAGCAACCCTCACTGGCAGCGTGAAAAAAACATGGCCTCTGATTGGCCAGGTGGGGTCACGTGATGTGACTTGCCTGCACGGACCATTCATTTTAGGGAAGAGTGGGGAACGTTAGCAGCAGGGCCCAGCGGTGCTTGTGATTTGGATCCACTCACCCACCCATTGGAGCTAAGGATCAGAGTGGCCCAGCGCTTGGGAGTACAGTAGAGTGGAGAGAATGAGGCGTGCAAAGAAACATAGCCCCAAGCAGGCATGGAAGTCAGGATCTGGGAGTAAGGCCCAGCCTGCATCAGCCAAAAAAGGGGACACAGGAGGGGGAAAGGATGGTGGCAGCCCCAAGCAGGCGGGGAAGTCGGGGGTTGGTAGTGAGGTCCAGCCTGCAGGAGCCAGAAAGAGGGGGAAGTGAGAAAGAAAGGATGGTGGGGATCCTGGGCCCACAGGGCCTGTTGGGGAAAAGGGGAGAGGAGGTTCCCTGGTGACAGCTCGGGGGGGGATGGGAAGTGTCAGATCAACCCAGCCCCTAGGGACCAGGTCAGTGTTGGAACACCTGGCAGCGTGCGAAGCGTTGCTGCTCGGGGAGAAGCAGGCAACTGCTGGGGGGGCTCCCCGCAATATGGGTCAAGGAGCAGAGGGATGGAATTGGTCCTGGGAGGCAGGGGAGCAAGGATCATTTTCCCTACCATCATGCCAGGCACTGCAGGTCCTGGAAGATGAGGTGCCGGTTGTACCCAGAGCAGGGCAGGACCCAGGCTGACGGAGTGCGTGGTCTGGAGAGCAGGATAGTGTGGCGCCGCCCAGGCAGAGTAACAGGCAGACCTTGCCCCCTGTCCGGTATGACAGTGGGGCCCTTGCGGGGAGGTTGGCTGGAGGTAGAAGGGGTCCCTCTTACCAGGCTCCCAGGCCTGATCAGGGCCAGGCTGGGTGAGGAAATGCTGAAGGTGGGGGGAGTGAGGTGCAGGGTGGCAATGACCCTCCCTTTCAGTGTGCTTACAGGAAAGGGGAGGATGGCAGACGCGATGAAGCAGAGGAGAATGAATCCGATATTTTGGCATGGATTAAGGCACTGGAGTGGGCACTTGAAAGTAGGAATTCTGGGAGAGCAACACCTTCCCAGCCCAGGATTAGAGGTGGTGGATGGAGGGACGGCGGGGGGTCAATACCAACCTCAGCACTCTTTGCAGGTGTGGGCCCCTGGTGTGGCCGGCCAGGTGGGTCAGGCTGCATCGGGGGTGCTCCCCCCCTTTCCCCACTCAGTGGCACGTATGCCAGTTTATCCTCACCTATTGGGGAACATTTGTTGCCAGCCATGAGGGAAAAAATATGTAGAGGGGAGTATGTTGACTTCTTCGCTCTCTTATTTAGCAATGCAAGAGTGGAGCGTGGGGAGGAGGAGGATAAGAAGGACAGGGAATGTTATAAGCGACCCAAGGCTGATAGGAATTGGGCCAATTGGACAGTAGCCTACGCGATCTACAATGGCGTACTGCTAGAAATGTTCCCGGATAAGGGTGAAATCCTTTTTAAACACGTGGAAATTATCCGCAGGGCCTACAAGACTGGGCCCCCCAGCGCCTGGTTAAGATACGACGAGGCATTCCGGCATTGGGCAGCCTTCACACCAGGTCTCTGGTGGGACACTCATGCGCATGACCTTTGGTTAAATTGCATGAGCGATGCAGCTGGGGCACCGAAGGCAGACAGTGGCCACCGCTTGGCAAGAGGAGGGGTGGCCCCCATAAACGATCCAGCAAAGGCCTGGTGGAGGCAGGCTGCAGCAGGGAGTGCGGGACGGTGCTGGGAATTCAATCATTTTGGGAAGTGTGCCCGCTCGACATGCAGGTTTCAGCATACCTGCTCCTCCTGTGGGGGATTTCATGCTGTGTCTGCCTGCAGCAGGCAAAAGCTGGGGAATAAGGCAAAGGGCCCAGGGGGACAAGGGTATGTGGGCATGGGGGCTGTGGGAATAGGCCCCATCACCAATTAAGGTTTAGAGACTGTGGGTTGCCCTGTTGGCACATCCCAACCAGCAGGAAGTTCAGTATGTTGTGTGGGGTTTTACGGAGGGGTTCAAAATACCGGCGGCCGATGTGCAGCCGTGCAGGATGGCCCTCAATTTGAAGTCAGTGTTAGGTATGGAGGAAATTGTTTCCAACAAGATCGCTAAGGAAGTAGCCGAAGGGTGGGTGGCCGGTCCGTTTGGAACCCCCCGCCCATTGCAAGTGTGATGTCAAATCGGCATTTCACCTGTTGCCTGTGCACCTAGACAGATTTCCCCTGCTAGGTTTCCATTTTCAAGGGCGGTACTATTATGACAAGGCCATGCCATGGGATGCTCGATTTCATGCTCGGCGTTCGAGTGTTTCAGCTCCCTGGTCGAATGGGTTGTGCGCCACGCAGCAGAAGGGGGAGGCATCACGAAATATCTCGATGACTTCCTCTTCGTCAGGCGGGTGGGGTCGCAACAATGTGCCAACCTTGTGGGGGTCTTTCAGAGTGTGGCCCAGCACTTAGGCATTCCTTTGGCGGTCAAGAAGACCAAGGGACCGAGTACAAGTTTGACATACTTAGGCATTGAGTTAGACACGGTAGCGGGCATGTCCTGGCTGCCGTTGGACAAATTGAAGACATTGATTATCAAATTGGAAGAGTTTAGGGGAGTAGTCAAGATCACAGTTAAGCAGCTGCAGTCGTTGGTGGGAAGCTTGAACTTTGCGTGTAGGGTGATAGCACCAGACAGAGCATTTATGTCCCAACTGTACAGCAAATTGGTGGGCAATCCATTACCACATTACCACATTAGGGTTACACAGGACATGAAATTGGATTTGGGAGTCTGGCGCAAATTCCTACTCAGGTATAATGGGGTGAGTGTGTGGAGGGAGCAGCTCCTTTTGGCAACAGATCTGGGGGTTCACTCAGATGCATCGGGGGCGCATGGGTTTGAACTGTACTATAAGGGCAGGTGGTGTGCAGACAGGTGACTGCAGGAATGGTGGGTGGAAGGCATAACGAGGGACCTCACTTTCTTGGAGTTATTCCCAATAGTAGTAGCAGTGCATCTCTGGTCCGAGCAGTGGGCAGACAAAGTGATACTGTTTTAGTGTGACAACCAGGCAGTAGTGCACATTGTTAACACACTGTCATCACGCTCGCGATGGGTAATGACGTTGGTGAGGGCATTGGTCCTCGTTTGCCTACAGCACAACATCCTATTCCACGCCAAGTACGTTCCGAGACTTGAGAATGAGATTGCTGATGCTCTTTCTCGGTTCCAAATGGAACGTTTCCACGCGCTGGCACCCCATTCCTACCTGAACCCGGAGCCCATGCCACAATGCCTGTGGAGCCATGGATCTTAGAGCTCTACACAACAGTACAGGCTTTACTAGCACTTCGCACCAGAACATCATATGCCGGCGCCTTTCAGGCATTTCAACATTTCCGGGCCCAGCACGAATGGAGTCTGGGTTTCCCCATCCCTGAAGCGCAAGTTTTACAGTTTGCCATGGTCCTTAGGGGAGAAGGATCAGCAGCAAGAACAATTGCCGGGAAGCTAGCAGCAATGGTTTTATGAGCCAGTTGGCGGGTCATCCAACACCAGTAAGGGGTTTCTTTGCTCGCAAGTTAATCGATGCATGGTCCCACGAGTAGCCACCCGTTAGTGATTTGAGGCTTCCCATTACACTGCAGCTGTTAGGCAGAATTGTTAGTTCATTACCATTTGTGTGTTTTGATGAGTTTGAAACAAACATTTTTGTGGCACTGTTTAAAGTTGCATTTTTGGGGACTTTTAGGGTTAGTGAGTTGGTAGTTGAATCAGTTAGGGATAAGGCAACCAGGGCAGTGGGAAGGCAGGACATTACACTTGGGGACCACCAGTTAATTATCCACTTAAAGAGATCAAAAACGGATCAGAGGGGATATGGGCACATTGTTAAATTGGCCAGATCAGGGGATGGAGCTATCTGCCCAGTCTTGACTGTCCAACTTTACAAGGGAATCCTCCCAAAGGTGGGGGGGGCCTTCTTTTGTCATCAAGGTGGGGCACCAGTTACAAGGTACCAATTCATTGCCGTCCTCCAGGCAGTACTTACCTGGATTGGCCTACCAGCCAGGGATTATGGATCTCATTCATTCAGAATCGGGGCAGCCTCCTTTGCAGCTCAAATGGGCATGAACGCCAGGGATATACAGAGGATTGGGCAGTGGCGGTCTAGGGCTTACCTTACATATGTGCGAGGGGAACCAGCCGGGGGTACTCAGTGAATGAATTTGTATTTCTTTGACAGATCCTGTCCCGGGTTATAGATTGATAATCTGGATCATGGGGCATAGCCTGGTGGGTTGGGCGGCAAAGGCGGCGAGGATCAGCAGCCTAGGAACCCAGTCGGGTTTGTCAGAATTGGCAATGATAAAATGGCTTGGGCAGAGCGGGATGCAATGGCAACAGCTTATCTCGAGCCTTGTATAGCGCATGAAAGGGGGTAGGCCAGACATAATAGTGGTTCATCTAGGGGAGAATGATTTACCGGGGCTAAAAGGGGTATAATTAATTAAGGGCATGAATCAGGATCTCTGGATGGTAAAAGAAATGTTGCAAAACTGTATGGTGATTTGGACCGAATTGGTAGAAAGGGTTAAGTGGGGGGATAGGGTACCACCTAATAAGGTAGATAAAACCAGAAAGACAGTTAATATGGAAATTAGGAAGTGGTGGAGGGGTATTGGAGGGGACACAATTAGTCATCGGGCAATTTCACATAGAAAGTTAGAATTATTTAGGGGGGATGGTGTCCACCTGTCCCAGGCTGGTAATGTTTTGTATTTACAAGCCCTACGTGATAGACTGTTAGAAGTTATGGGTTAGGTGTGGGGGCCAGACCCGCATTTTAAGCGTGTGGCTCCTGGTGGCGGGGGTCCAGTAGTGGTTGGGAGTTAGAATAAGTTGTTTGTAGGAGGCATCTCCTTAAGAGATGGGGAAGCCACGCTTAACGCATTGCAGGGTATGGCAGGCGAGGCGCTGGTTCTCTGGGGTAAGGGTGACCTGGCACAGTGGTAGGGCACAGTATGGCCCCCACTGGTGGGCACTTGATGCCTTACTCAAGTTCTGAAGGACTACGTCTCCTTTTACCGCGCCGCCAGCGCTGGACAAAGGAGAGGCCTTAATTTTGTGAGGAGGTTATTGAGGGTATATCGAGACCTCCTCTTCTTGTTAATGAGTTCTGAGTTTAACAGTTGATACTGGACCCGAATCACAATAGGCGATCTTACCCCCTCACCTAAATTTAATTGTTGTAATTGGATTAATAAAGGGAGTGGCCATGTTCAATCCAAGCAGAGTGTCCTATCTCCTTTCTGGGGTGCTCTGACAACAGACACACACACACACACACACACACACACACACACACACACGTCTGTCTGTCTATCATGATTGGATAGGCCTGCTATCTTTAGGAAATGAGGCTGAAAACAGAATAAGGCTTGAATTTAAACAAATATGGTGTCTTCTAGCTGTGAGTAAAGGCATATTTGATTTTGAGGTCAGTCCAATAACAAACTATCCTAAATGAGCCAACAGTTTAGCTGCACATCTTCTAACATCAGTGGTCAAGGACAAATATTAGCTGTATATTTATGGATATTTTCATGCATTAGTAAGGGGACATCAACAAGTGGTTTTTCTTTTCTTTTCTTAATGACACAGATATTGTGTGCTAAATCCAACCAAGCTCCAGTTTAGATAATCCAGACAGGTGCATGGGCTTGCTAATGAACACATAAAATCACTTTAGGGAGGTTTGGCAATTAGATGATTTTAAGGGCTTATATTCTTGAATTGCATGCGTTAAGCTCACAGACATAATAGAGCTGTAGTAACTTATGTACCTTGTACATGCTGTGTCCTTTTGAAAGGACACAGACTGTAAAGATTAGGAATGGCATAACACAATATAATTAGCTAATTATGATCGCCTGTCTGTGTTGGGCAAATAATCATTGCATTATAGACAGGATAAATTGATCTGAATTTGCATTCAAAATATTTGAAATGTATTAGTTTGGTGAACTGTGCTTATTCCAATTTTTTCTGTTCAGGAAATCCTGACTTAAATGACCTCCCAAGGGAGGTAGAACAAAATGGTCCTGGAAACTGAGGGGATATGTTAAAATGACTGTTTAGGACAGGGAACAGCCTAACGGGAAGTTGTTTTTAGTTCAAATATGGACAGAATTACTATAAGTATTGGTAGGAAACAAAGCAGAGGGGCACTATGGACCTTTTCACATGGATGTGGGTGTGTAGGGGGATGGGTGAGTGGTGCGGTGGGTGGGTGGTGCATAGGAGTGCATTCCCATGGACCCCCACCTACCTCCACCCATCTCCACGCATGGAGCAACAGGCATTGGTGCCCATTGCTCCATGCGTGAGTGATGGGTGGAGGTGGGTAGAGCGCACATGCACCCCCACCCACATTCTGCGGTGTTCCCATGGGCAGCCCCCAATCTCCCTGCACCTGCCCCGGCATTTGCACGGGCTCACTCTCTCCTGCACAAGTGTGTGAGGGGAGCGGGAGCATGTAAAAATGCCCTAAATTTGAGACCTGCTCCTGGATCCTCACTCAGTTATTATTTATTTTATTTTGTGATCAACTGTATCAAAGGCAGCTGAAAGATCTAACAGGATCAACAGATTACAGTTTCCTCAAAAACCACCTGCTGTTTAGGAATTGCCATCACATCTTATGTCAGTGCGTGATTGAGTGGGCTTTTGCTGTTGCAGGGAACTCAGCATGGAACTTGCTCCCTCCAAATGTTTGTTTCACTTCTTCCCTCTTCATCGTCAAAAAATACCTGAAGTCTTATTTATTCTCTAGGCCCATGCAGCATGAGTGGTACCTTCTCATGTAAATTCCACGGCCGGTGAGTGGCTGTGCATGCACGCTCCTGTGAAACACAAATCCCCACTCACCACCACCACCTGCATTCCCACACATGGAACAACCAGGGGAAATAGAGGTTGTTCTATGCGTGGGGATGCATGGGGGTGGGGGGGAACCCATGTTCTCCGGCACCCACGCACAGTCCATGCTGCGGTGTACACACACACATGCAGCCGCGACTTGTGTAAAAAGGGCCTAAGTCACAAACTGGCATCTCCAGGAGGGTGTCCCAAGCCAAACTCAGAGGCTGCGATGGGACATAGTAGGCCAGGTGATCTTCCAGACAAGTGGGTCCCAAGCTGTTTAGGGCTTTAAAGGTCAAAACCAGCACCTTGAATTGTGCCCAGAAGACTATAGTCAACCCGTGTAGATTCTAGAGCACCGCTGTTATGTGCTCCCAGTGACCCGTCCCCATAAGGAGGCAGGCAGCCCCACGTAGAGTGCATTGCAGTAGTCTAGCCTCAAGGTAATGAAAGCATGGATGATGGTCACAGATCCAAATCAGAAAGAAAAGGCTGCCACCTTCTCACCAGATGGAGTTGCCGAAAAGCACTCCTGGCCACTGCTGCCACCTGAAGATCCAGGTGCAGCGATGGATCCAGGACCACTCCAAGACTTCAAACCTCAGTGACCAAGGGGGACTGGTTTTCATCAATAACTGAGGTTCCAGTAACCCCAAAGTTACAAGACCATCCAACCATCATCACCTCAGTCATGTCAGGATTCAACTTCAGTCAGCTCACCCTCATCCAGTCTACCACAGCAGTCAGGCAACGGGTAAGCACAGAGACTGCAGGACTTGGGGTGGATGAAAAAAGAGGTAGAGCTGAGTGTCATCAGCATACTGATGACCAGGGTTCCTAGTCTTCTCTCCCAGAAAATCAGAAATTCTCTGATAACCCCCCTGAAATTCTCTGAACAAAAACACCAAAATCTGTGTTTATCATCCTTTAAAAATATATACATCTTTATTGATATCCATGCAGTTAAAACCCCATTAAAGATGGATTCCCTTGCCTCTTTGGAGCCTGAGGCAGTGGGAGACACCAAATGCTCCTGTTTTATAACAGAACGATTTAAAATTCATTTTCAGTTCCCTTTTTTAGTTCAATCCATACCTTTTTTTGGCACTGTAGCATTCCAANGGAGCTGAAACATCTTGCCCCCGTGCCTTGTCCTGTGGCATTCTGCAGAGTTCTATCCTGTCTCCTTTATTATTTAATGTATATATGCAGCCCTTGGGGGAGGTCGTGAGAGGGTTTGGGGTGCGATGTCACCAATATGCTGATGATACTCAGCTGTACCTCTCTTTTTCAGCTGACCCAGACCCTGCTGTCTCATTACTATCCCAGTGTTTGGAGGCCGTGGTGGAGTGGATGTGGCAGAGCAGACTGAAGCTCAACCCTGATAAGACGGAGGTGATGGTGGTGGGGAGGGTGAGGGAGGTGTTGGCCCCCCTGATTGTGGGGGGTTCGCCCTCCGATAGCCAGCAGGTTCGGAGTCTGGGGGTGGTGTTGGACTCAGATCTCCGCCTGGATCGACAGGTGGAGGGGGTGGTGAAGGCCACCTTCTGCTAGTTGTATCTAGTGCAGAGGCTGCGTCCATACGTCTCTGGGATGGACCATGCCTTCGTCACCTCAAGGCTGGAGGGAGTGGTGAAGGCCACCTTCCACCAGTTGTATCTAGTGTGGAGGGTGCGTCCATACGTCTCCAGGTCAGACCATGCCTTAGTCACCTTGAGGCTGGACTACTGTAATGCACACTACATGGGGCTGTCCTTGTTCCTGGTCTGGAGGCTGTAGCTAGTGCAGATGGTGTCGGGTCATCGGGAGCATATAACATCTGGACTCTGGACTCTGCACTGGCTGCCAATAGCGTGCCGAGCCAGGTTCAAGGTATTGGTGTTGATCTATAAGGTCCTTAATGGTCTGGGACCCTCCTACCTCAGGGACCAACTCAGCCTCCATGGCCCAGAGCGACTCCTTCAGTCTGCCTTCTTGGAGGTCCCCCGTGTTAAGCGGGGGGGGGGATAATGGAGAGGGCATTTTCAGTGGCTGGGCCGTGTCTTTGGAATTCCCTCCTGGAGGAAGCTTGCCTGGCCCCAAGCCTTTTGACATTCTGGTGGGCTTGTAAAACCCGGCTGTTCGCCCAGGCCTATGGGGGGGAGGGGGGGATGGTGAGTTAGGGTTTTGGCTCTCCCCTACCTTTTATTTTTATTTCTATTTTTATTAATTTTGTTTCCCAACCCTGTTTTAGCTTTAAATTATTGTGTTGTTTTTAAAATGTTTTTATGAAATGTTTTTATGAAATTGTACGTTGCCCCGAGATGCCGTAGGTATGGGGGGTGACTAAAAAATGCTTAAAATAAATAAATAAAAAAGATTAAAACATGGAATTCTGTGTTTTTCTGTGGTAAAGAGAAAACCAGGAACCCTGCTGACACCTCACTCCAGACCTCTGAATGATCTCACCCAGAGACTTCATACACATGTTGAACAAGAGGGGAGACAAAATTGAACCCTTTAGGACCCCATTTGAAATACATGATTAGAAATAATAAAACCATACCCTTGAAACATTGATCTGTTCTTTCTGAGGGCTTCTGGGTGTAAACATGAAGCATTATAGGTGCTTGTGCAACATTCAGTACAGCAACAGTAGTTTTGGAGCTGCGTTTGCATGGAGCCAGCTGGCCTAGTCCCAATTCAGGTGAACAAATTAAACATGCTGGTTGAGAGAGTAAATACAACCAATCAAGTATTCCTCCCTCAAATTTAAAATATGTGTATGGTAGAAACCAGTGTTGATACACGCCTGTGTGTTTAAACTCTCATTCTGTCAGTGTTCTGTGGATGGAACTCCTTTTGAAGTCAGGATGACTTCTAAGTGCAAAGGAGCTTTAGATTGGGTGCTTCAAAATAACAACTGAGAAAATAATCAATACAAATACAAAAGAATAAAAGGAGTTGGAATTAATGTATAATCATAAAGAAACTGCAGTCAGATCTTTTGTGATCACAGACCTGTGTTCATTTCACTGAAAAGCAGAATGTCTCACTGGTAGCATGACTGGTTTTGAGTACCGCAGTCACATGTAAGTAGAAATGTACTGTTCTTCTCATGTTTAATGGGGGAGATAGATGGGTTTTGACAATGTATTTTGTTGTTTTCCTCTAAATTTAAAAATAAATAAATGGAGGTGGCATAAAAATGGGGAAGGCATAGCAAGTCCAGTGGAAAAGCAAATGTTTTGGAACGTGACACACCGAGATGGTTGTATATCTTGACTTGTGGTTCACAGAGCTATGGGAAAGAAGGTTTGGTTCTAAATAGCACATGTTTAGGCAGAGATCCATCTGACTTACTCTTTTTGATTCCAGAGTTTGGGGCAATTACTGGGTTCTGAGTATTCTCCTACTGCTGCTGCTGTTTAATTTTCAGCTGTTCATGTCTACCTTTCAGATTTGTTTGGCTTCTATCCACTTCAGTATCCCTAGCTTCCTGTTAAGCTGCCAACTTCTTTGGTATGATGTGCCCTCCCTTTGTTGCTTGCCTGTAATGCAGCTCAGTGGGCTTGTTGGAATCATGTTATTGAGACTGAATTTCTTAAGTGTGGTAAATCAAGTGTGGTATCAGTTTGTGGGTTTTCACCTTGAGACACCTCCCAGAGGTCTTGAATTTTGGAGTCTCTGCATATGTGGATGTTCAGCTTGTCTGGAAACAGGCAATAGGTGTCTTAAATTAGGCATCCAAATTAAACAGTTCTTTGTAAACGTTTTGCCTAAAAAATAAAATAATTTGTCAAGGACAGCATTAATACATTGGAGCTGCACAATATACTAACAAATAGAGAGATGGACCAAACTAAGTTGAGTGCTCAGGGAATGGTGACAAAATGGGAGGAGAAGCAGGACAGAGTAAGACTAGAAATTAGGAATGTGCNTCCCAGTGACCCGTCCCCATAAGGAGGCAGGCAGCCCCACGTAGAGTGCATTGCAGTAGTCTAGCCTCAAGGTAATGAAAGCATGGATGATGGTCACAGATCCAAATCAGAAAGAAAAGGCTGCCACCTTCTCACCAGATGGAGTTGCCGAAAAGCACTCCTGGCCACTGCTGCCACCTGAAGATCCAGGTGCAGCGATGGATCCAGGACCACTCCAAGACTTCAAACCTCAGTGACCAAGGGGGACTGGTTTTCATCAATAACTGAGGTTCCAGTAACCCCAAAGTTACAAGACCATCCAACCATCATCACCTCAGTCATGTCAGGATTCAACTTCAGTCAGCTCACCCTCATCCAGTCTACCACAGCAGTCAGGCAACGGGTAAGCACAGAGACTGCAGGACTTGGGGTGGATGAAAAAAGAGGTAGAGCTGAGTGTCATCAGCATACTGATGACCAGGGTTCCTAGTCTTCTCTCCCAGAAAATCAGAAATTCTCTGATAACCCCCCTGAAATTCTCTGAACAAAAACACCAAAATCTGTGTTTATCATCCTTTAAAAATATATACATCTTTATTGATATCCATGCATTTAAAACCCCATTAAAGATGGATTCCCTTGCCTCTTTGGAGCCTGAGGCAGTGGGAGACACCAAATGCTCCTGTTTTATAACAGAACGATTTAAAATTCATTTTCAGTTCCCTTTTTTAGTTCAATCCATACCTTTTTTTGGCACTGTAGCATTCCAAGCAATGTGGAGGCGGTGGATACCCTTGCCTCTTTGGAGGCTGAGATGGCGGGAGACACCAAAGGCCCCTCTTATACCTGCAGTCAACAAAGACATAATAGGGCTCTACAAACATACAACTCCAATCAGATGTCTTCCCCCTCACCTCTGTGTTACTCTTACCCCTCCCACCCTGTGTTTCTACCCCCTTCTTGCAATCCCCCCTCCCCTTCTTGGAAGTCTGTCATCTGGGATTCTCCCTTCACAGCAGCTGACTGTGTAGAGGGATACAGCATCTGACTGAGCAGCCAGAGCCCCGCAGGAAACCCCCCCCCCCGGTTCATTGAACAGCACTGAAGAACAGTAAATAAAGCAGACAGCAAAGGGGCAGCAAAGGGGGAAAATCCCCCTTTACTGCAGCTGACTGAGCCGACGGAGCCCCCCTGTTGCATGAACAACACTTAAGAACAGTAAATAAAGGAGACAGCAACGGGGCAGCAAAGGGGGGAGTCCCCCCTTCACGGCAGCTGACTGAGCCAACAGAGCCCCTCCATTCAATAAACAACACTTAAGAAATCTAAATAAAGCTGCAAGCAAAGGAACAGAAAAGGGGAGGGGCCTCCTCCTTCTTGGAAGATGACCGAGCCTCATGAATATGAAAAAAGCCCCCCTCCCTGTTCCATGTACAACAATTCAGGAAAGTGGGGGGGTTCATCCTTTTTACCATCTCGATGCTGCGTCCTTGTAGTGTGCTCACTGTACTGTGCAGTGCTCCTGAAGTGCTGAGAATGCTCTTCAGCACCTGTTCAATGAGAACTTCCTGGTTTGGTGCTGTCAGCAAACACAGACCGTCGCGCTGATTAAGGACAGCCGCGGGTGAGTTCTTGCGGACAGGAAAACATGGAATTCCTTGATTTTCTCTGGGAAAAATGGAATTCCTTGACTTTCTCTGGGGAAAGCAGAATTCTGTTTTTCCCCTGGACGGGGACTTGTCCCAGGCCCGCTGTGAGGAGTTTGTCACCTACTTTGCAGACAAGATCGCTCGGATTCAGAGTGACTTTGACACCGGGTTGGGGGCAGTA
>QEPC01001858.1:409379-422675 GCA_003113815.1 Sphenodon punctatus
CATTGCAGCCATTTAAAAATGGCTGCAATGTAAAAAAACTGCCCCAGCAAAAATGTTTTTTTCAAAAAAAATATACCGGATTTAATCCGGGAATCCGGTTTTCGTAGAACCGGTAACCGGTAAATCCGGTAACCGGTAATGGGCCCGGGGTCCCACCACTACTGCCCCCAACCCGGTGTCAAAATCACTCTGAATTTGAGCGATCTTGTCTGCAAAGTAGTTTAGTTGGTACATTTTCTATTTGTTTTCTTGTTTACTGAGTGAGCTAATTGAAGGATACCATATTCATTGTACTAGTGTTTTCGGTTTGTGGAAGACTCAGGTCCAGTTACTTTATTTAAATTCTAATGAAAAAGAGGTTTTTTTTCACATCTTGCTTCAGTTATTACCATCTGTCAGCTACTCAATAGCCTTTTTGAAATTAGTCTGTGCTTGTTAAAAGCTGTAAATAGCAGTGCTGTTAGTCTAATTCCTTAAGGATGTGTGATTGCACCATACACCACTCTGACTGGAACTTTCATCAGCCTCAGTAGAGAGCCTGGTGCCTGAATGGGTATGGAGACAGAACCATAAACTCTTTTCTAGTAACGGATTCTTTTGTACCAGGCTCCAGGTGCTTTGTTGTGATATTTGCCCTTTTCTTCTTGTCCTTTATGGCTGGATACTGATAAGCCGGCATCCTTAATGCAATGCAGCAGCCTAGTCAGAGTTATGTTATAGTTTTGTCATTCACAAGGCCTCCATTTAAGGCATTTAAACTCCAAAGCCCTTTCCAGGCATCCACAGCTGCACTGCAGGTGTATCTCTGAAGGACAGGCAGGATTCACTGATTCAAAAAAAAAGGTTTACCAGATTAAAACTGGTATACCAGTACCGGTATTTTTCCATTGATTTCAATGGGGACCTGTCCCCATTGAACTCAATGGGAAAAAAAACCCCAATACCTCCCCCCTCCCCCTCCCAGGCTGTGCGGGTGGAAGGGGTGACACCCCCCACCCACCCTGCCCAGCCTGGATTAAAAAAAATATTTTTTTTACCCCAAGTCCCTACTAGTGCAGGCTCTGGGCCACCGCCAGCAACCCAGAGCCCACACCAGTATGTACTAGGGTGATCCCTGGGGTGGGGGGACTGCTGCCGCCGCAGCCCGGAGTGCCAAAGGTAGGCGATCCCCGGGTGGGGAGGTAGGGTGATCCCTGGGGTGGGGTGTGTGTTAAACCCCACCTCCACCCCAGATATCACCCTAGTACCACAGTACCTGCTGGTGTGGGCTCTGGGTCGCCAGTGGCAGCCCGGAGCCCGCACTAGCAGGGACTTCGGCGAATTTTTTTTTTAAAAAAATCCAGGCTGGGCAGGGTGGGTGAGGGGTGCCACCCCTTCCACCCGCACAGCCTGGGAGGGGGAGGGAAAGTATTTGGGGGGTTTTTTGGTTTCTTTTTTTACATTGCGGCCATTCATTTCAATGGCCGCAATGTAAAAAAATCCGGCACGGGTATCCGGTACCAGTACCCCCAAATACCAGAGTAATCCGATACTGCTGGTACACCAAAATACCGGAAGTATTGGATACCGGATGATCTGAACTTCCCACCCCTACCATGCATGCACACTCACCCACCCACCCACCGCAGCCTGCTGGAAAAGATCCAGAGTTTCATGTCAGTTCAATAAAACAGGAAATAACAATCTCATTATCCCTTCCTTCTTCTCTTTGGGTTTTCATAGCACACATCATCATCACAGAGTTTAGGATGTTTTATGACAAGTATGTAAGTACCAGGATTTTGGATCTAGAAGATTCCTCTGGAGTAGTGACTGTCTTTTGTTCTCATGAGAAGTCAGAATAAATCTCTCTTCTTAGGCATTACCACATTTGAGGCCATTACTTGCTTTGAACCATGGTAGCTTCTTTTGTGATTCCCATGCACTTATCAAGACTTCAGCTCTATTTGGACTTAAAGCTTCACCAATGTGGCCAAAGATTCATTTTCTCTCAAAATCCAGGTTTCAGTTCTTTGATTAGTCATTTTGTGCAAATTTATTCATTGAGCACTTTGGTGTGTGACTTGATAAGTATGGAGTTTAGTACCCATGGGTAATACCTACATTTAGTACCCATGGGTAATGCCTACATTTTCAGGTACCACATCGGGAACTCAATGGGTTACCTGGGTGCCAAGTTAACAAAAAAAATCACTAATTTTTACCAATTACTGTTACCGATTATCCAATTAAAAATCAGTATATTTGGTCAGAAAGCCAAAAAATTAGAATGGAAAAGGAAAAAAAGGAAAAAAGATGTGACCAGAAGTCAATTTTTTCCAGGACATAAAATTGGTAAATAAATATCAGAAGGTGGTACGTTGACAAAAATGGGACCAGAAGTCATTTTTCCAAAACAGAAAACTGAAAAATAGGTGTCAGAACTCCGTAATAAGGATGCGCACAGGAACTCACTTTTGTTTTTGTTATTCATGTCATTTTCATTAATAAAATGTCATTTAAAAAAATTATATTTCGTTATTGTTCGTTCCGTTTTCGTATTTACTTTCATTTTCTATTTCCTTTGGTTTCAATGGAAAACACATTTTTGGCTGTAACTCTTCAATTTTCTATCCATTTGGATGATAATTGAAAGGCTATTACTGCCAATGGAGGGATTATGTGTGCCAACTGTCATAAAGATTAGATAAAGGGATAAGTGGTTGAATTTTGTTATTTTACAAAATTCTGTGTACACATTCCTTGATGTACCAACTTTGTATCCCATCTGATTTACAGGAAACTTGGCATGGTTATACCTCTCCACAAAGGTAATATCTCTGCCAAATTTAATAANATATAAAAACAATATAAAATCAGTTTTAAATGGTTTAAACGTGGAAGGTCGAGAGGGAGGACAAACTACATTAAGGGGATCCAGCAGTGGATCCTAAAAGCACCTGGAGAATAAATAGGTCTGCAGGTACTTTTTAAAGGTGAGGAGGGAGGGGCTGAAATGGACACATGGGGGGAGTAAGTTCCACACTGATGGGCCCACCACAAAAAAACCTCAATTGCCTGCTGACTTAAGATGCGATGGCGGGATATCCTAACAGCGAATCATCTCTAAGCAAAGATAACTCTCAGGGTGAGACTCTAGGAGCAGGTCTTGAATATAGCCAATGCCTATTCTGCTCAGAGCCCTGAAAACCAGCAGCCCAATTTAAAATTCAATTCATTTCTCTGCAGGCAGCCAATGTAGAGAATGCAGGGCAGGTGTAATGTAATCAGCAGCATTGGTGGTGGTCTCTTCTGATGCCCCCTCGTCTCAGGATTTGATTACTCCTCTTGTAGGTGGACCCCACTGCTGCTGTATAAAACATATTTTATTGTTTATATACAACTTTCAAAGTTCTTTACAATAGGGATGTGCGAAAAGAACCGAGTTCAGAAATTCGGTTCGGTTCAAAAATTGAGTTCAGTTCGAAAGTTCAGTTCGGTCGACCAAACTATTTGAATTCGGTTGAATTCCGAACTTCTGAACCGAGTTCGTACATTCAAAACTGGAATTTTGGCCTTCTGAACTGGTTCGAATTCAACTGAACAGTTCGGTCGAATTCAAGTTCAGTTCGAAAGTTCAGTTTGGTCGACCCAACTATTCAAGTTCGGTCCAAACTCCGAACTTCCGAACCGCGTTCACACATCCCTACTTTATAGTTTTTATCTATTTCACCTTCACAATAACCCTGTGAGATAGATCATTATCTTCCCCATTTTACAGATAGGGAATTGAGTCTGAGGGATAGTAACTTGCCCAAGACCGCACAGTGAGTTCTTAGCTAAGATGGATTTGCACTAGGACCATGCATTCGAGTTCTACGTGAACTGAAATACACTTGAAAAAGGAGATCTGTGGGTTCCCGAACAGGAAGCTGAAGACCATGCCATGATATCCATTTCAGAGTAATACAGGGGCAGATAACTTCTCTCCCCATCGTCTGGACTGTTTGCACCACTTCTACTTTTCCCTACTTCGTGGGCGTCCTCCCCACCACACGGCTTTCAGGCAGTACATGCTACTTCTAAGTCCTTCTGCACTACTGGTGGGCAGCAACAGAAGAGACACAAGTTGATACATATTGCTTGGAGAGGTATAATAGGAACATCTGAGATCCTGCTGCTACTGGGAAAATGAACCTATTGGAGGAGTTGGCTTCTAGCTAAAGTCCCTGCCCATAGTCTCTTGGGGAAGGTGGGGGGAATCCTACAGAAGCAGCTACTCAGCCATCTATGTGATACTGCTTTTTCCTATTTGTTCATTTTGTTGTTCCTTTGTCCTTGCTCACATCTGTACATCATGTCCTCCTATCCCCTATTGCCCTTTGCTCCTTCCTTCCCCAAACTCAACAGCAGTAGAAGGAATCCCACAAGCTGCAAAGGGAAGGGCACATATTTTGCATTCTTCAAAGTTCCATACTAGCCTAGCATGGACATTGACATACTACGCCATGACGGCCATTTTGCTGCACATCACAACTCCTTCCTGGAGTCAGAAAATGGTGGCTGGAGCTTAAGACATACCATGAAAGACATATTGTGCAAGTTTTTAAACACTGAATATGATTTTGTTCATGGCACTGGTAATAGAATAGTACTATTTTCAGAATTTATTGCTAGCAGCTATATACAGTTTCTAAGAAAAGACAGAATAATATAAAATACATCAATGGGATTGGCGGATGGATATAGGCCAGATTTTGCCAGCTTAAACTGGTTAATAGTAACGCTGCTCAGAAAGAGGGAGTCTGTCAAGAACCCAGTCTTGTGGCACTGGCAAGTGTAGACTGGTGCCAGTGACCTGGGCGGGAGTCAAGTCCCAGGCATCCACATCTCAGTGTCAAGTCCAAAGGCTGAGCCAAAAGTGTAGTCAAGTCCATGGCAAAAGTCAATAACCAAGCAAGTTAGTCCAGAAGGCAGAAGGGAACAAGATGAGGAATGAGGTGAGGCAAGGCAAAGTCTGAGGTGGCAAGGAAAGTCTTACAGCAATCAGACTGTGTCCCTGTCTGGAAATTCATGACTAAAGGCTGGCCCCATGACCCAGGAAGTATTTATAGGGCCTTTCAACCAAGCTTGCAGAACTCTGCAGCCGATCAGAGGAAACCGTTAGTTAGGAAGTCCCTGGGAAAAGTACAGGACTTGGGTTGTTCCCAACCCCTTGTACCTGGACCTCCCCAGGTGGCTAAGAGAAGACAACTATATAGGTCACTTTCAGACTTGTCCCCCCCGCTCCCCACACATATTTTGGCTGTGGGAGGGAATGCGCAAGCCAGGATATACGTGTGGTTAGGCTGGTCTGAAAGCTCCCCCACGTGGCTTTGCCAGAAAACACATGCAGAGATACGGAGCAGGATTTCCTGTTCTGTATCTCTGTGTGTTTGCACCAGCAAAACCACATGGGGGGGCTTTCAGAGTGGCCAAACCCCATGCATATCCTGGCTTGAACATTCCCTCCCACAGCCACAATATGCACAGGGAGGCAGTTCTGAAAGTGGCCTCAGTCTGGGCCTGGGTTTTACACCCACTGATGCCAAACTCTGACAGAGTCCTGTTTCACAAAGGTGTTTGATTTCCTATGCAACAAGTCACGTGGCAACCACACTCTCTCAAGAAGGTTTAACACTAAATGATTCACTGAGGACTAAATATGTTAATTCACTATTAAAAAGGAAAGAGCATTGGGAGGTAAACTGGAAACTCTCATACTTACTTGCTAATTCGAGTGGAACAGTTATAAGAGCTATGGAAAATTATGCCTGGGGGGCGGAATTGAATAGAAAAAACAAGTTAAAAAGAGATAGGAAGTAACAAGCCATATATGGGTTACACAATTTAAAGCCCATACCTCTTCTTTTGGGGATATGGGATATCGAATAGTGGATACAGGTACTATGTGAAATGGTTGTTCATGCTTTGCTGGAATGAGTGGATTTAAAATGTAAATTATCTGTTATGGCTCTTACTGTAATAGATGTGTTAAATAAGCTAGCTTGCCCTGGATTATTTTTGAATCCAGATAGGAGTATTGTGTCCCCTATACAAACTTTTGGACGGGCAAGGAAATTTTAACTCTTCTTGTATATAACTGTTGATCAGTTATATTGATTATTTTATTATTTTTTGTATATATTTGATTTGTAATGGCCCATGGCTGAACAATAAAATCATCTCTCAAGAAGGTTTAAGGAAAACACTGGTGCAAAATGAGGTTTTCCATTGCAAGGAATTTTCTCCCTGCCTCTAATGCTTCCTTCAAGTCAGCCTTATGCTACAGGCAGGCAGCAAACCAGGAAGCTTGGGGCATAGAACAAAGCAGTAATAGGAGCCTGGATAAAAATAGAAGGAGGGACCAGCACAGAAAAGCCTTTTAGGAAAAACAATGGGCTGTAGCTAGAGTGCTATGGTGACACTAGGAAACCAGCCACTGCCCTCAGGGCTGAAGGGTACAGGTTCAAGCCCTGGTTCCTTACAATGCCATAACAGACATGCACCATAACACCGCTTTAACATTTCTTAGGCTGCTTTCCCACAAGCAGTCTTCGGTGCGCTATTCAAATGTAGTCTGTCCTATGCATGATCTTGCCGGCGGGAGAGCCGCACTTCCTCTTTTCCTATGAGACAGGATCTGCGCTACATTTGAATAGCACATGCTCCCGCGGTGCCTAAGGCTGCACAAGCAGCATTGTGAGAAAGCAGCCTTATGCATGTTGCAGGGCTGCATAGGGCATCAATACAGCCCTGGAATATGTATAAGAAATGTTAAAACAGCTATGTGCATGTCTGTTTTCACCCTCTGTGTGACCATCTAAGCAACCAAGCAGTATGGGTATTTTCAGATGTGACGTTGACACGGTGAACCATGGTGAATACCCACCTGTGGTCACCGTGTCCCGTACGTCTGTTTGCGGCGCGCCAGATGTTGGCCACGGTCAATCGGCACATGGGGTTCGTTTGAACCACGCTTCCCGGGCTAGCCGGGGGAAGGTCCCGGGAAGCGTGGTCAAACGGACCCCGGGCCGTGGCCAAGGAAAAGTAACGTCTGGCTGCGTGCCACGGCCCGGGATCCCCGGCGGGATCCCGGGCCGTGGCACGATCGGCCGGACGCGGCGGCCGCATTGGCCCCGCCGCCCGCCCGTCTCCTCGGAGGGCGGGCGGCGGGGTGCGTGGAGGGGGCGGGGCCGTGCGGCCGCACGTTGCGCCGTGCGGCCCCGGCCCCTCCCACTTTCCCCGCCGGGATCCCCCCGGCACGTCTGTTGTGCCGTTACGGCGTGACCCCGGCAGGGAACGAAGCCGGTGGTGCCGGTATGGGGCCAAAGGGCCCCGTATCATCTGAAAGTACCCTATGTGTAATGATGGCTGCAGTCACTATGCAGTTTCCCCTGCACAATGCCACCTAGTGGGAGATTAGTAAAATGACAGTTTGTGTTGTGTTCAAAGAGCAGTGGTTCAATAAAGTTGTAGTTCAGTTAGTATTCCAGCAAACAATCAGAGTGTACATGTGTCTGAATCCTTGAGTGCTGATTTGATCCAGCGATCTGGCGATGAGGATGGTTCCTAAGCCCAGCAAAATCTGATCTTGTTAAATTGCAATGATATGTTGTTAAAATACCATCTAAAAGAATGAAGTATAGGAGCATCAAGGTATTTGTGGAAAAGTCTGCTTTGATGCTTCAATGAAAAAAATAAATCACTTAAGAAAAAACAAAACTAAATGAAATTGGCTTGTTCATCTGAGTGTGGTGTACGCTGATTTCATGAAGTTTAGTTCTAAAACTATCAAGGTTTCCCTCACTTAAGAAGAGGACATCTAGGAAAAAGAAAGCTTAGCAAACACATTTTTCTTGAAAAGCTGTTGAAAACTCAAAAGCCCGAAGCCCCTGCAGTGCTTTTTAAAATGAATACGGTTGTTCATTCTTTTATGTATTTTAAATGCATTCTCCCTGTGCAGAATCTGAAATAATACTAAATGAACCCAGAATTAAATAGCTAGCAGAAAATTCTAAAATATATGAAGCCACAGGTATATATTGGGGGATTTAATGAGAACCATATTTCCTTTCCTCTATCACACTTAAATGTGTTGTAATTTTTTGTGGGACAATGAATGTGTTTGTTTTTTTAAATTTTATACATCAGTAAAAATAGACTTTTAAAGAGGTTAGTACAGATCGGAATTAATCAATTTTTAATCAACCTACCAAAATAAGTAACTACTCACACTTAAGAGTAATGCAGAAAAACATGAATCTAGGGCACCGGAATTAATATTTTAGTATTCTGCACTTAAGCTATTACATGTTGATTTGCCAATGACAATGAAATCACAGCTCTGAAAGAAAAAAAAAATGGCGAGGATAGGACTCATTCCCACCCCCACGCCCATTAGTTCAACCATTTTTTGTTTTCACTAAGGAAGTGGAAGTTATGGTAGCTGCTTCTTCCACCTCCCATGCAAGCCAGTTTGACCTTACACACATTTTATTTTATTCAGCAGGGATTTTCAAAGACTCCTTAGTGGCAAAACGTCTCTACTAACAAATAAAAAACCTGACATTTATTTATGTATCACATTTATAAGGTCCAGGCAATGTTTAACGTATAGGGAGGAGATGACCAGTATTAGAATTATAACTATAGCATTATCCCCCCCACCCCGCTCATTGCCCATGGCAAGTCATTTTGGAAGGGGGCTATAGCAGAGTAGCAGAGCTATGCCAGCTAAACCTGCTCCAGATGCCTGCTTCCTTAAGGACAAATTTAAAAATGGCTGGGCTGAGCGGTGGGTATAAAAAAGGCTACCACCCTGGCCATGTAAAGATCCAGCGGGGGATGAAAAGTTGCCCTGTTTGGGTGTGAGCAGAGAGAGTACGAAGTGAAAGAGAATACTGTTTGAAGAGTCTCCATATATAAGAGGTGTTTCCCCATATAGTCGGGGCATGCAGAGAGGCGTTCTCGGTGGCTACCCTAGTATTGTGGAACTCCCTTTCCCTAGAGGTTTGTCAAAGCCCGAGCCTGACTGAGTATCTTCTGGAAGCAATGAAAGACTTGTATGTTTGACCAAGTGTTTGACAGGCACCGATAGGACTTGGGGGCAGGTGTTTGTAGGGGATTTTTATGTGTTTTATGTTGATTCATTATTTATTATTATTATTATTATTATTATTATTATTATTATTGTTGTTGTTGTTGTTGTTGCTTTGTTTTGTCTTTATTCTGTTTTTATTATTTTGTTACCCACTCTGAGCCTTTGGAGGAGGGTGGGATATAAAAATGTTAATAAATATGTAAATATGTAGTGACCAGTTTAGGGGATTAGGTACATTCAGGACTATGGAAACCAACATTTGTGTGGGGTGCTGGTTTGTTGTATTGGTGAAAACCTTTCGTATAAGGATGAAACCTGCTTGCGAAGGGGTGGCAGTAAGAGAAGAAGTCTTTTGTATTAAAGGATGTGAATTCTATACTGGAACTGTTGTACGTCCTTGCCTATTTAGGAGAAACTGAGGCATGGAGGGGGCAGGATGGATCAGGGAAGAGTTAACCCCATTACCAGGCTCCTCCTTGTTTTCATTCACATCCTTCTTTCATACACCTTCCTCCATTTCCAGCTTGCTGTATCTCCCAGGGTAAAAACGAATGTGACAGTGGATTAGTTTATCTTGCTGTGGCACATTTGCGCATGGATCCCACCTGCACATATGTGCCGGTGCAGCCAGATGTTCAACCCAGGATATCCTGGGTCTAGCCTGGGCTGTGATCCCAGAGACCTTTGGGATCACAGCCCGGGCTAGGGTCTTCTCTGATAGGGCCAAAGTGGGCCGCCCCAGGGTGGCATGTGTGTTTCTGGGCTGGATTCACAATGACAAGCAGCTACGGCTGGCTGTCATTGGCCAACATAGCTGCCTGTCATGGCAGGGGCAGGGCTCTGGGTGCAGCATGGTGGAAGGGCCAGCCAGCTGCAGGTTCCTTGTTTTCCTTGCCCCCGGGCTGCATGGCCACAACCCAGTCAGGTACATGTTTGTTCTGTGCTGTTGCCTGGCACACGCCCTTTCCGCCTAGGCTGCCTATCCTGGGTCAGCCTTCAACACGGCAGCCTGGCGTCACACTTGCTTTTACCCTAAGGCATGTTAAGATTTGCCTGGTGGTTTCCCATCTTTTCCAGGAAATGCATCGTTATCACTGCTGTCTCCTGAGCATGTCTGACATATGCAGCTTTGGTGCTAAGAGAGCTTTGTTTCGTACAGTTGTCTAGGAAGCCACAACCATTTGTATAGCACCCTTCACAACAAATCCATCATAGGGCACTTTAAAAGAATCAACGTACAAGTGCAATAACAATGGTATAACATTATTTCCAAAGTGTTCCTAGACAGAGCTTGTTAAAACTTCAAAACCATTTGGAAGTTTAAAAACGCTGACATCTTTGGTCATATTTTTCACACTTAACTCCATGTTTGATAGGAGGGTGACGGTTTGATTTCCCATCTTTCCTATGGGTCCTTTTCCTTCTCTCTTGTACCTTGTTCATATTAACTGTAATCCCATTGTGGCAACAACCTGTCTTTAATCATGAATGTGTGGCAGCAGATGCAATGGTTGCACTATGAATAATAATAATAATTAATAATGTTATTAATTAATAAAATAAAGGAGATAAAGGACCAAATTTTAATCTGATGTAAACTGGGGCAGGTTATGTCAATGGTGCAACGCCAACTTGCAGTGGTTGAAGATCATGGTCCTGCTGCCCCCCGCCGCCGCCGCCCCCCCCCCATTTATATTTCACAGCTCCACATGGAATTACCTGGGGATACAGACTGGGATCTTGTTACTTTTTTTAGCCTCTTTACTCTTTCACAGAGCTCATTTACACAACACTCTAATTCCTTGCAAACTTACATCTTATTCCATATTCTGTATTTGTCTTTTCCAATACTATTCACACAGCTACTGATTTCCCTGTATTTCAGTGCCCCACCTCTTGCATCAGGTGGCAGAAAACAAGGGCCCATCAAGAAGCATAGGAAGTGGTAAGATTTCACACAACATTCTGAATGTTGGTTTGTGCCACTACCTGCTGTGAATGATTGCTGCATGGAGGAGCCCAAGCTTGGTCTAATCCAGGGTGACTACCCCAGCCCCTGCTCTTTTTTCCACTTTCAGGGTCCCCGCATAGCCCTCATTTTCACCAGGGCAGGGTGTGGGGCCCCCCACTCCCACAGGGGCCTATAGGTGATTGTGTTTTAAAACACTAATTTTAAAATCCTAATTTTAAGATTCTATGTGCCCTTATCTACAGCAATTTGAAAATTCTAATTCTAAAACATTTTAAAACATTAATTCTAAAACATTTTAAAACACTAATTTTAAGACACCAATTCTGTCCCCACCCCCAATTCCACCCAGGAACCCCATTTTCCTCCTCCAGACCCCCATTCTCTTCCTCCAAGAGTCCCCACACACCCCACACAATCCCATCCCCATTTTGCTCCCATTCAACCCCATCCCATCACCTCTTTTGCTCCTGGGGTTATTGGGGCTGGGGGGCAAGAACCCCAAAAGCAAAAGAGGCCCCAAGAAAAGAAGACATTTCACTTACCAGCTTCATGGTGTCCTCACTCAGGCAGGCAGAAGGCAGCATTGGAGGATTGGATGGAAGGAGGGAGGCAGCCAGCCGAGGACTCAGGTAAGGAACCATCTAAAGCAGGCCCTACCTCATAGCTCTAGCAGGGCTGGCAGGCAGCGCAGCAGATCCCAGGCACCCCCACCCCGCACAGCTTCAGTCTGAAAGTGAGGGAAGTCCTGTGGCCTGGGCGCCTACTGTGTGGTGCCCAGGTATGGACTTTAGCGCTGTGCTACCCTCTGCAATGAAATAGTGCCCCAAGCGGCACTATTAAATCATTGCTGGTTTCCCTTTATGCGGTATGGATGGTGCTTCTAGGTGCCCATACTGCATATAGGGTAGAACGCCTCACTTTTGTCCCTGAAGGCTTCTTTGGTGTCCTAAGGAAGCCTTCAGGGGAAGTAGTTGTCTCCTCCTGTTGGCCCTGCTGAGCCAATAGGAAGAGCCAGCCACTGACTGTGTGCCCTGCAGACTCAGAGGCAAACACCACCTTCACCAGCTCCTTAGGGCAGTCTTGCCTGTGGTTCTTCTTTGAGAGGCTCCTCGCATTCTCAAAACTGGGTTGCACTGCATGCGCACACACAACCATTATGAGAATGTTCCGAGCTATCTCGAAGAACCTTGTTTTAAAAGGTAGTAACCTTCTTGGGTTCGGCCAGGTGGTGGTGATTTTTAAAAACAAAACAAAAACAGAATGTCAGCACTCAGCGTGATCATCGGGGGAGTCCTGGGACCAGGAGGGACATTGCCCCTGAAACCCTAGGGGGCACACCGCACCTGGTGGTCACTACTATGTCCAATCATGTTTGGCTCTCCCCAACCCAATGGGTCATTTTGTTCATCTACCTATTCACATCTGGGTAGAGCCAGCCAAAAAATGTGAATAGAGGCAGGACTTAAACCCATAACCTTCCAAGATGCAATGGAGTGCTTTATCTGTATTTTACATTGTGGAATATATATTCTATTTTGCTTTAAAGCTAAAGTTTTAATTAAGAACCTACATGCATGAGTTCGTATTTAGTGTAGAAATTCCTTTAAGCAATACGTTGGAAGAATGATTAACGCTAGTGAGCAGTCTATGAGCAACACAGGCTTCAAGGAATTTAGTTTCCAAAACAATGCGGCAAGAATTATGATAAACGAACAATAAAATTTAAACTAGAATACCTGGTTCCTGAATCAGCACCCATAGGCATAATTCAGATGTTGCTTTACAGTTAAGCACATTTTTAGACACTTTAGTGGGATTGGGATTTAACTCTATCTCTAGCTGCAGTTCAACAAAGTGGTAAAACATACACTTACAGCTAATTTGCACAGCACTTTTGTAGAATGGGAAAAAGCACAAACTCACATTCTGAGCATTGCGTGAAAGCCTCTTGTGCTCCTCCTTGATGATGTTCTCTACTACCTGATGCAAAGGTTAGGTCACCAATATGCATGGGAATCAGTACTCTGTGAATATATTGGTTCAGGACAAAGCAAACCCGAATTAAGGAAAAAGTGGTGTGTTTTCAAAGGGAAAGGATAAGAACATAAGTAGTGCCATACTGGGTGATTTCAGACATTACGAGATCACGCTCAACCACAGTGAACCACGGTCAATTCCGCGGTGGGGCCAAAGCGCCCTGCAT
>QEPC01001858.1:429220-446677 GCA_003113815.1 Sphenodon punctatus
ACTGGTTGGACTACAAAGATGTTAAGTCAGACATACATTTATAAGTTAATTGCTTATACCACCAAGACCCTTTATCCAATCCTTCTGAAAGTTGGCATAGATAGTAACCTTGGTGAGGGTATAAACTTGCCAAGTTTCATCGACATTCCCCGCCAGGATCAGCTGGCACATCTGTTGCCCATGCCATTTTGATCCTGGTGGGGGATCAATAGGTGATTCCATGACAGGGCCAATACTGGCCCCGTCATGTCTGAAAATACCCAAAGTGGTAAGTAGAGGTGTGCACCAGGGACCTATGTCATTATTCATTTTTTGTTTTCATGATTTAAATCTTTTGTTTTTGTAAATATCAAAATGTCATTTTCATTTTCGTTTTTTCTTTTGTTTTCGATTTCCATTGATTTCAATTGAAAACACATTTTCTACTGTAACTTTTTTGTTTTTCATTATATTTGGAGCAAACTTGGAGAGATTGTACCTCCACTGGAAGGTTTTTTAGTGTTTTCCCATTATTTCAAAAATGAAAATTTGTTTTTGTTTTTGTTTTCATTATTATAATTTTTTCTTTTCTTTATTCTAATAACAGAAATGAAAACTTTCATTTTCATTATCATAACAACAGCTATGATGTAAACTTATTGAGTTGCTGATAAATAGATGTTTATTATCCTTAATATCATCGCTGTACATGGATACCTCATTGATGGTCTGCACATACCTTAGAGGCACTCTGACTGCCCCAATCTCAATCACCCGAGGGATTGGGCAGGGTTGCCTGTTATCCCCTATTTTGTTCAATTGCTATGTTAACTATTTATTGGTCAAATTCCAAAACAATGATAAATACATTGCTCTTAAAATTGGGGACCGAAGAGTTTTGATATTAATGTATGCAGACAACATGATTTTGTTATCTTCCTGCAGATTGGGGGTTATCTTATTAATGGATGATTTTGGTGCAGAGTGTCTAAGGGAGGAGCTGGTCATTATTTTTTCAAAAACAAAGGTGATGTTTTTTTCTAGACGCTTTAGGCCTGAATCATGGTTTCTGAATAAAAACCAATTAGAACAGGTCCAAATATTAAAATATCTGGGAGTGATTTTCACTTACATTAGTACCTGGTCCTCACATTTGAGATCTGTAAGGCAATTACCTATTTCATCTATTGTACTGCTCTTATGGTTCCTTGGAACCAGAGGTGGAAATTTAGTGGGACCAGCTCTTAAGATGTTTGATATGAAATTGATCTTGCAGATATGTTTTGGTGCCCAGATATGAGGTCTTAGTAGAATGGTCACTTAATTTTGGAGCCATTACAAAATAAATTTCTGTGTAGTCTTTTGGGAGCCTCGATGGTGACATCTCCTGCTATTCTAAGACTAGAAACTGTAATGGTTTCCTTGGCTTCCAGGATTAATGGATATGTATTGCAGTATTGACTTAAAATTCTTTTTTTACTGCCTCAGTTTCTCCTGAGACAGTGTTTGGAGGAAAAACTGAAGACGGCAGGTCATCGAAGGGATTTATGGTGGTCGGGAGTTGAACAAAAAAATAGGAAGCCTGGGTTTCTCATTGGACTTCCTTAGGATATATTCCTTAAAGTAAGCTTCTAAGCTTATTAAGAGTAGAATTGCTGACACTGAATTTCAGTCCTTGAGAGCTCAAGCCTCCATTTCTAGAATATCTCCTAGTTATAAATATTGACTCCCAAGTCAATTAGTTCCATCATATCTTGAACAAATTACAAACGTAACCCTTAGGAAAGCCTTTACTTCTCTCAGGTTGCAGGTAATTCCGACCAAAGTTTGATATGGTCCCTACTCAGGTGTTTCATTCAAGGATCATATGCATTTGTGCCTTGAATCAAGTGGAGGATTTAGTGCACTATCTTTTAAAATGCCCTTTATATGTACATCCACGTGACCAACTATTCAAACAGACTAATGCTAGTCCTGAGTGGCCCTCCCTTCAATTGTTGGTATATTTCCTCTCTGATCAGAGAGCGGAGGTGTCAAACGCTGTTGATAGTTTTGGAGTAGCGGCCAACAGATTAAGAATGTGGCAGGTTAAACTTCAGGAACGCATTTCCCTTAAGGAGCCTTTATTATGAACAATAGGCTTTATTTTCTTTTTGGGTCCTGTTATATCTTGTTTTATTATGTATGATTATTATTGTATGTATTTTTGTACAGTTTTCTATGATATATAGCTGGCTGGGCTATTTTGCCAGTACAACAACAACAACAAACAAACAGACAGACAATTTTTTTCAGGAGTCAAGTATCGCCACTATAAGTTCTGAGAAGAGTAAGGGGTCTCCAGGAGTGAGGTATTGCTGCCATCAATCCTGATAAGAAAGGGGCATCATAGGAACTAAATGCTCCTGTTAGATATTGTAGGGGTTATGCACAACTATTGTAGGCTAACTGCTTTGCAAGAATAGGTGAGAATATGGTATGTTTGGCCTGTTTTTATGTTTAGAAATGTTATCAAAGTTTAAGCCTATTGTTGGAGTTTTGCTCTTAATGTGCAATGTGTAAATGAGTCTATAATTTGCTGTTGTTTATGACTTTTATCAAAATTGCATTTTTCCTTGAATGTTTTTGCTAGTTATGGCCATGGCAATAGTCAGTGCCAAAATAAATAAAATTGACAGAAATTAAATTGATAATAACAAAACGAATTGCACATCCCTATTTACAATGTAAATATCCAAATTTACATTGTTGTCAGAATAAAAAGAGCAATTGTTGATAAGTATAGTGGGTGGAAAGGAAACTTTATTTCAACTCTAAATAAAGCTTCCATTGGAGTTTCAACAGAACACAAGGGCTGTCTGTCTTAGTTGGTTTGACTGACTGGATTCTTTTCCTGGGCACACACATTGACTGTATTGTTGACTTTTTTATTATCTTTGTTCACCCTTCTATCTGTGCTCCAGACAGCATCGTTATATTCATTCTTCTTCCCTGTGGCTTTTAGACTCAGGCCACCTTTGTTATTGGGGAAGAAGCAAGAGAAAAATAACAGTGTTTCATATGTTGCCTTGGAGGCTGGTGACATCTAAAAGGGGGTAGGTAAAATTGATGCTTAAAGGAGCATTCAGGCACTGCAGGTAAGAGCAGGTAAGAAAGCATAATGTATCTAATTCTGAAGGCAGGGTAGGGAAACGTCAGGAACATCTGCTGATATGTTGGTATATATTTTCTAGCACCTCAGTATCAACAGAATATTTTCAAATTGCTCTTTTGTTACTCTTCATAAGGAGACAGATTAATGGAGGGTCCTTATAAAAATGAGCATTTCCTATGAAAACATTCTCCCTCTCTCTCCTCTCTCTCTCTCAGCTATCTCTTCCTGGAATTACTACTTTTCTGTGGCTTAATACCGGTTTGGTGGGGTATTACATTTTGAGGCTATCACGCTTTCCCTGCTCCCCCAAATCCCATGAATTCAGTCCCATGAAAGATCAGTATTTTACACAACCCTGAATTGGACTTTTGGTGGCAATCATGTTTCTTTCTCCCATCTGATTTACATGCTTAGGGTACTTTCAGATGTTACAAATATGTCGATTAAAAAGCTGCAGAAAGCACTGTAGAAAGCACAAGCTGCAGAAAACAATATGGGGGAATGTTTCAAGAGACTTCCGTAGGGATACCATGTGTTACAACAGTTGACACATCACAAATCAGGTTTTTCATGACCTATCAAGCTGTAGTGTCATGATGTCTGAAAAAAAACCCAGAGTTACTGCTTTTAGGGTTTGGGGGTTGGAGCCTGGGAAGGGGCGAAAGAAAGGTCCAAGGCAGGGATAGGAAAAGCAACAGTTAGGTAAAGGAAATGTCCCAGCTGTTCACTGATACCAAGGAGACTTGATGCTCAGCAGAAGAGCAGGGGAATCTGGCCTAGGAGAGCTTACCTCTCATTGGGTATTTTCAGACGATACGCTGGCCGTTGGCCCCGTACCGGCACCAACAGCTTCGTTCCCCGCCGGGGTCACCCCGTAATGGCACAACAGACGTGCCGGGGGGATCCCGGCAGGGAAAGTGGGAGGGGCCGGGGCCTCACGGCGCAACGTGCGGCCGCACGGCCCCGCCCCCTCCACGCACCCCGCCGCCCGCCCTCCGAGGAGACGGGCGGGCGGCGGGGCCAATGCGGCCGCCGTGGCCGGCCGATCGTGCCACGGCCAGACGTTACTTTTCCTTGGCCACGACCCGGGGTCCGTTTGACCACGCTTCCCGGGACCTTCCCCCGGCTAGCCCGGGAAGCGTGGTTCAAACGAACCCCATGTGGGGATTGACCGTGGCCAACATCTGGCGCGCCGCGAACAGACGTACGGGACACGGTGACCACAGGTGGGTATTCACCGTGGTTCACCGTGTTCACGTAACGTCTGAAATCACCCATTGTTGAGATCAAGGAAGGGAAGCTGGGGAACAAGGCTGGAGAACAGACATCTGGGAAACAGAGCTGAGGAACTGGAGGGCATACGAGGCCAGGATGGGTAATACAGGTATGGAGAGGGATCCAGAAGGGCACAAGATAACGGGAGGCAAGGTACAGGCGAGCAGGACCACAGGGCTGCGCAAGGCATGATGGAGCAAGGGAACAATGCACGGAACTGGGGAGTAAACACAGACTGTAGGAAAAGGGACACATAACTGATAGGAGCCCAAGGGTGATAAGGAAAGACACATCATGCTGGCACGGCATCCACTGTGAGTGACTAAGGGAGGAAAGAACACATAACATGCGGACACCAGACTGAAGGCGGCAAGGGCAAGGGAGATGAGACAAAAAAGAGTAGAGGGTGTGGGGAGCAGGAGAACACACAAATAAACAAGGACACACGAGGGGAGACAGAACCAACAAGGGGAGGAGAAGGGAATCGGACTATACCTGCTAAGGAAAGGAAGCAACAATCCATCCACACACACAGAAGGAGTGGTAAGCATCAACACAAAAACACCATCTGGGAAAGGCTAGAGAACAAGAGGATGGGGATGTGTGCACAAACAAAGGAACAAGGAGATGCGAACAGAATAGTGAAGGAAACTCAACGACACAACTGACACAGGGCTACATACAGGAAGAGCACAAACTGACACAGGAAGTCCAAGTGCAAGCAGAGTGAGAGCAAGAGGGGAACGGCAACAAAAGCTACATCAACTTCCTTTAGCTTCCAGAATGCCTTATATGAATCTAGGAGCCAATCAGGAAGTTGGTGGGCGTGTCCACAACCTATACTAGATACAGGAGGGAGAGGGTAAGACACACAAGTGGGAAAAAGCTGCCCTTACATAAGTCAAGTGGTGGTGCAGAGGAAACAGCGGCTGCCAACCAGGTCACAGGTTCAGGGCTGAGTCCTGACAATTGTTTGGAATGCTTCGGGAGAATGAGGGGCATTATACCTATGTAAAGAGTTTGCAATGATGGATTGTTTGCATCTGTACTGACTGACATTTTGTCATGAGCGTTCTCTTTACCCCATAATTTTATTATTCAGGTTTGATACTAGTGGCTTAATATGATGATATCCTCCTTTCTAGAATTATCCTGTAGACTTGCATGGATCTATACAATATTTAATCTGCTCATTTAAACTCATTCCTTCCAAATACCAGTTCACACACACCAGCTAGCATATTATACTTATCCAAGAGTAAAAACATCATTTCAATTTCGATTGCTCTCTGGAAACTCTCTGATCTTTTACAAACCTAAAACATTTACCCAAACATTATAAAAAGATTAAAATTCAATCTAAATCCTAAATTATGTATAGCTTTCACTTTGGCAATACTGTATTTGCTCCTAATAAAAGGCTTTCCAGCAGCAGAAAGAAAGAAAACTATACAGTCAAAGACATTCTGGACAGATCTTTCTTTGTCTTTGATAAAACAGCTCAAATCCAATCAGTTTTACTCAGAAAATATCTCAATATTTCATTTACAATTCCTACTTCTAATTTATTTATAGATAGAAAGGTTCCATTTATGGCTAACATTTTTACAGGAAAACATATAAAGTAATTTATATTAGCAGAGAGCAAAATTTATTCAGTTAGTGATTTTCTTAAAACATTTTTTTGGATTTAGGCCAAGCTAACCAAAATAATAAACTGCACAGTGAGGACTTCAAAACATTAATCTGAGTTCAGAATGATTAGGAATTTTTCTTTAAATAAGGAATATAATTTATATGCCATTATGATATTTGGCAATATTGGGGCTGATTCCAAGCCCTGTGCATGCTGCCACATGGTTTGCACGCACACTGTAGGCCCTGTGCCATGTGTGTGTGTGGCTTGTGCGCTCATATGTACACACACACTGCTTGTGCTCCATGTGCTGGTCCGCGAGACTTGGGGTCGACCCCATTGTAAATAAGTTAATGACATGTAAAGATAGTGTGAAAGGGTTGTAGCAAGGCTGCATATTAAAGAATCTAGAGGGGTTTTTTTCTTCCCAAATTTCTTCTGCTTTTGATAACTCTCACTACAGCATGCTATGCTTTTTTCCCCTACAACATAGTAAATGTAAAGATAGAACTGGATCTATTTATTAGGACGAACACCCCAAGATATCAGAATAAAGACTGCTCTGTTACCTAGGCAGATGTTATCAAGATTCTTCTTCTTATGCCTACCCACCACTGCTTATCCGTTGCGTTATTTGATTCATGGAGTATTTTGGTAACTCTAGCTTAATGCCGCATCGATGGAAAAAGGCAAAGACATAGTTCTGTGTTTAAATAGCTTCAACTTTTTATTGAATAGAAAGAACCAGTCTGGGGAGAAACCTCTCCTTTAGTCTACAGGTCCAATGTTAACCTTTCTGTTACAACTTCACAACTTGCAAGTCAGTCACTGGATTTCCCAACCCCTCTGGCAGTATCCTTTCCAGAATCACCTGACACTTAGGGCATCCCAATAGTCTGGGGCTCAGCCATCAGGCCTTTTGGGGGCCAAAAGGAAGGGGGAAGGTTCTGACAGCACCCAGGGACCGCACATGGCATGTCACCCAGGTGGTGCTGCTCCTCTCCCATCACCTGACCAGAATTTCCCACCTGGCCAAATGGCCCTTGCTGCTCCAACCCCATCTCTGTACTCTTCCCTTCTCCCATCACCTGCAAGGGAGCAGTGACAATCTGCTCCCTCCACCAAAGAGGGGCAGCGCATTTGTGACACAAGTAACATATTGAAAAGCATCCAACTTTTGAAACTGAACAGAAATAACATGCTGTTTTGTGTGTTTAAACTGGAAAATCAGCATTTCAGTTACTATCAACAGTTTTTCCTGAAAGTAGTTTTACCTAGCTTAGACACCAAATTAATTCAATTTCAAATACATGCCTAAGGATAACACAGCAAAGCATGTCCACCCTTCTATAGCCATATATCCACTTGCTCAGTTTAAATGTGTACATTTATTCTCGTTATAAATTTGACATATCTGTTTTAACAGTCTAATTGGTTCATCATTTTTGCATTACTTGCTGAGTATGCAAAGCACCGCCAAGAAATGGATATACAAATAAACCCATTAATTGTCATGAAAGGAAAACATCTTGACTAAGGCCTCCCAAGCTTGACCCCATGGTAGCAGTTTACTCAAGACATTTTATCTCTTCTTAACTCCATCTCCAAAGCACCAGTATACATGGCCATAGTGAATACAGAATGCCTCGCAAATCCAAAGCTAATCCAGGCTAATTAGTTTCTCTATTTTTACCTGCTAGAGAAATGTGGTCAACAACAGTATGTTCCTCAATTTCACTAAGTCACATTTTTCACCATTTTAATTAGAAGAGATCCCACAACTGGAGTAGGGCTGAAACTAGGTATTTGAATTTTATACAATTTTACTGAGTACTGGCCCATTCGGCCTCATTTTCTTGAGTTCTGAATGACCCAGAAATTGCCCTGCCACTTGGGACAGCGCGGGCAGCAGCAGGGGCCAGGGAAGAGGGGTCATGGAATAAGACACCGGGGGGCAGGTAGGGAAGTGGAGGCTTGGGAAGAGGGAAAGGGGATGTCACTCACCTAAAAACCACACAGGAGCCAGATGCGTTGCTCTGGACTCTGCCTCAAGCCACATGGGATCCAGGTGTGCTGCTCTGGGCTCTGCCTCCTTTGAATGAGGTAAAGCTGTCTGGGAGCATTCTCGGAAATGTAGTCCAGCTTGCTCCCATATAGCATTAGTTCTAATGTTATCTGGAATCAAGCTGGACTACATTTCCCAGCATGCTCCCAGAGAGCTTTACGAGCATGCTTAGAGAAATCTCATTCAAAAGAGTCAAAGTCTAGAGCATCAACATTTCTCCAATAATTCTTCTAAACCTCTCTGGGAGCATACTGGAAAATGTAGTCCAGCTTGCTCCCAGACAGCATTAGAACTAAGTCTAATCCTAATTGGGAGCAAGCTGGACTACATTTCCGAAATGCTCCCAGAGAGCTTTACCTCATTCAAAGAAGGCAGAGTCCTGAGCAGCGTGTCTGGCTCCCGCATGGCTTTTATGTGAGTGGCACCTCCCTTCTCCCTTTCCCTGCCCTCCTCTGTCCTCCCTGCACCCCCTTGCCTGCTCCCCAGTGCCCCATTCCCTGACCCACCGTTCCCTGCCAATGGTGATGGTCATGCTGTCCTCTGCCCCCCTTCCTTCATTTGGCCAAGAGTTTTCTGATTCTTCAGTGGTGGGGCCATTCCTGAGTATTCTTTAGGGTTCCGAGAATCAGCCTGGACACTAAGGAATGGTCCTCGGAACTGCGGAAATACTCACAATTTATTATTTTTTGTATATTCGAAACAACCCTAAACTGAAGATATGTGCCCAATATTATTTGTATGAAAAAGCATGCCTCCACTTTCTGTATCACTAACCATTGAAATTCACTTTAGAACTCAATCATGAAGATATTGGTGCTTATACCCATTGTACAGATATTATCCAACCTGTAGATGGATCTGCCTGGCCCAGTTTGGGAAGCCACAACAAACAGCATCCGGACTGGGTCAGGGTGCCAATCAGACATGCCGTGGTCAGGGAGAACCGGGAGCACACAGAATGTATGGCCAGTCCTGGCCCCATGCTGTATCCAGGGCCTCACCCCCTGCCATGACAGGCAGCCATGGTGGCCAATGACAGCCAGTCACCTGATAATGTGCCATGTTGGGAGCCTGGGAACAGACATGATAGCCTGCTGCAACCCGCTTTGGCCTGGTTGGGTAGGCCTTAGCCCGGACTCTGACATCTGGGGTTTTCCAAGATCAGAGCCTGGGCTAGCCACCAACATAGCCCTGGGCAATCCCAGGCCAACATCTGGAGGCACCTGCACACATGTGCAGGCGAGGTCCTGAAGAAAATGTGATAAAGCAGGCCACAGTAGGGATGGGCAAACGCGGTTCAGATGTTTGGAGTTCGGACCAAACTCGGTCTGTTCGGATGTCCGAACCAAATGTCCAAACCGAACTCTCGAATGACCAAACAGTTTGGTCGTGTTCGGATGAGTTCGGGGGCAGGAAAAACGTCTTTTCAAGGCCAAAAATTAGGTTTCAGTTTTGTTTCTGTTTCGATAGTGCTATTTTTGACTGTTTGGTCAAGTTTGGCCAACCCAAACTTGGCTGAACCGAACCATTGAACCCGAACTCGGGTTTTGAACCGAACGACTGAACATCCGAACATCCGAACCGCATTCTGTTCGCCCATCCCTAGGCCACAGCTATCATGTCTGTTTTTACCCATTTTAAAAATGTTTTTTAGATAAGTTATTAGACTGATTATTTTACATGTCAAGAAAAATAGGCACCTATTTAAAAATACTTATAGGGTCTAGCATCAGATCCAGGGGCCTGTGCAAAATGATGGTGTGGACCTCCTTCTAACATAGGAGTTTTTGACAAGCTTCCTTGCTAAAGTATGTGTGACATAATATACTTTGTTTCTGCAGGACGTGGTACAGATGTGGTGACTCAAAAGCGGGAAAGGCCAAGCCAGTTGTTGGTTCTGCTTACATGTAGTAAGCCAAGTGGCTCCTGTACAGTCCTGGTCTGGTACTGCCTTGTCACCACAGAGCGGTGCCCTGCAGACAGGGCTGTAGTTTTCCTGATTTCTGCGACAGGGGCATCTCCAATGGTTTAATCCCCAGTACTAGGGCTGTGCATTTGGGTTTTGACAGAATACAAATAAATGTAAAAAAGCCTTTTTCTGATTCCATATTCAAAATATGGATACTAAGTCTGTGTATTTGGATTTTAAGTGAACCAAACATTACCTGAAAAATGTAATATCTGACATCTCAAACTGGACCCCCAAAAGTGCAGCAAATATCTAGCTTGGAGGTGGGCTGCTCTTTGACTCTGATCTTAGCCACCTGCTTGGGGAGGCTGTAGTGAGCCCTCCCCACCTATAGAGGTTGCTTGCCACTGTCTCAGAACTGCAGTCTCCATCACTGCAGCCAGGTCTGGCCCATTAGAGCCCAGCCCAGCCAGGGAGAAATGGTGAGTCCAGCAGACTTCTTCCTTCTATCTCTAAGCCAGTGACCCCTCTCCCCTGAGCCAGCCCCATTCCCACTTAGGGATCCCAACTTTCAGAAAGTAAATGACTTCTCTCAAAGCCTGAAACCACCACCTGAAACCAGAGCCGTGCCTCTTTCCCCCTCCCAAAGCCAACAACCCTCTCTTTGAGTTAGCCCTATGTCTCATTCTCACCCCCCAAGCAAGCAACCTCTCCTGAGCCTAGTCCCATGCCCCATTCCCCCTGAGCCAGTGACACCCCACAAACCAGACCTATGCCCCATTCCTTCCTCCCCAAACCAGTAACACCCCACACACACACTCAAGCCAGCACTATGTTCCATTCTCCCCACTCCGAAGCCAACGACATGGCTCACTCTCACTCAAGCCAGCAAGCTCCCTGAGCCAGACCCATGCTTTGTTTTGCCCTCTCCAAACTATAGGTTTGTCAAACTGGCAGATCCTTACTGCACTTCTGCACCAAAATAACCCATACATGGAGACCCATATTCACTGTGTTTTCAACATTTGCAATAATGGGGAAAAGGCGGTGAATACAGGAAAAGATACAAATACAAATACTCCAGGCCTCCCTGATCAGCTGTTCAGCAGGGCTGGGCTTTATGCTCCTCCAGGCCTCCCTGATCAGCTTTTCAGTGGTGACAGGTGCATGCACTCTGCCAGCCCCCTCCCCCTGATCAGCTGTTTGGTGGGATTGGGGTGAGAATGCTCCTCCAGACCCTCCCAATCAGTTCATCTGGCAGTGACAGACCAGATGTGCAGGTGAGTCTAAAACGAACTATTGCAGGCTAAAGTGGGCTAATTGTTTGCATTCATCCTAAGTTATTTCAAGTTGGACCCCATGTACTGGAGTGCTCCTTTAGGACTCTGAAACACATACGGCCATGTGCAGGCACACAGTCTTTACATACTTGGATCCAGTTCCAATTGGAGCCTTTTCTCTGAAAGGGTTTTACTGATAATAGGGGCTTTGGAGTCTGGGTGAAGAAAGATTTGACGCTTAAGGTTTTGGATAGAGAATAAGCTGTGCATTTAGTAGAACTGAATAAGTAGGGAAATAAATTTACTTATTCTTGCTTGCTTCATATTTGTTCCTATACTGATGCTAAATGAAAGATTTTTCTCTTATCTAGCACCCTCTTGATCTTTCTGTGTTTGAAATTATGTTTTGTGTTGCTTCTTGCAACTTTTAGGAGCTCCTCTTAGTGCAAAACAAAATCATGAAGTTAACTGCTGAACATTTTCTACTTAACCTTTATACATAATTTTGCTTTCAGCTGACCTGGAAGCTCTTCTCTGCTGGTTGCTGGGAGAGAACAGTTTCCCTGTCCTGAAGAGCTGATTCCTGATTCTGGACATATTCATAACACACGTTTTCTTATTTTTTTTGTCATTCCTAATAATTTAATACTTTGGGATTTCCTCCCATACAAGTTAATATGTGTATTATTATTATTATTATTATTATTATTATTATTAGCTTTTATATAGCACCAGTGATGTACCTGGTGGTTTACAGAGAATAAGATAGACACGGTCCCTGCCCAAGAGCTTACAATCTAAAGACAGAAGGAGGGGAGACAGGGAAGAGGAAACAGAGAGACAAAGGATGCAACATTAATGAGGATGCGAGAACTCAGGTACACGTTCTTGGCTTGGTTACAGTAAATTGGGAGTTTGCAGATAACAGGTGGGGAATCATCCTGGGTGGGAATAATTAGCAGGAGTTAGGAAGGGCAGAGTGGAAGAGGTGGGTTTTGAGGAGGGACTTGAAGGTGTGGAGGGTGGGGGCAAGGCGGAAGAGGGCAGGGAGGGAGTTCCAGGCATGCAGGGCAGTGAGGGAGAAGGGACAAAGGCGGTTGGGGGAGCAGGGGAGGCATGAGAGGGTGAGGGAGGGAATGGAAGAGGAGCAGGAGTGCTTGAACAGGGGTTCGGAGGGAAGAGAGGTACGGGGGAGCGAGGTTGTGAAGGACTTTGTAGGTGAAGATTAAGAGATTGTGCAGAATATGCTCAGGAAGGGGGAGACAGTGGAGAGAGGAGAGGCTGCATATGGTCAAAGTGACGGGCTAGGTGAATGATTCTGGCAGCAGAGTTTTGAACAGAGATGAGGGAGGAAAGGTGAGAGTGGGGAAGGCCAGTGAGGAGGAGGTTACAATAGTCGAGGCATGAGATGACTAGGGCATGGATGAGAGTTTTGGCAGAGGAGACAGACAGAAAAGGGCGGTTCTTAGCAATGTTGTGGAGGAAGAAGCGGCAGGATTTGGTCACGGAGTCAGTGTAGGGTTTGAAGGTAAGGTGCGAGTCGAAGATGAAGCCCAAGCTACGGGCTTGGGGAACAGGGAGAATGGAGACCCCACCAATGTTAATTGATAGGGAAGAGGGAGAGGAAGGATTGGGAGGGAAGATAAGGAGTTCAGTTTTTGCAATGTCATTTGAGTTGGCGTTGAGACATCCAGGTGGAGATATCAGAGAGACAGTTGGTGAGATGAGCTTAAACAGAGGGGGAGAGGGAAGAAGTTGTGAGATAGAGTTGAGTGTCGTCAGTGTATAGGTGGTATTGGAAACCGTGGGAGGCACTGAGTTTGCCTAGGGATTGGGTGTAGATAGAAAAGAGGAGAGGGCCAAGGACAGAGCCTTGGGGAACCCAACCGAGAGGGGCAGGGAGGAGGAGGGGGAGGAGTTAGGAAGAGATATATTGAAGGAGCAGTCAGAAAGGTAGGAGGAGAACCAGTCGAGGACAGAGTCCCAGAATTGCAGGGAGTGAAGCTATTCAAGCAGGAGCAAGTGTCAACAGTGTCGAAGACAGCAGAGAGATGAAGGAGGAGAAGAATAGAGTAAAGGTGGTTGGATTTAGCCACAAGAAGATCATTGGTGATCTTAGCAAGAGCCGTTTCAGTGGAGTGAAGGGGGCAGAAGCCAGATTGGAGTGGGTCAAGGAGGAGTTGGAGGAGAGGAGGTCGAGGCAATGGGAGTAGACAACGCATTCAAGGAGTTTGGAAGCAAAAGGGAGGAGCGAGACAGGACGGTAATTAGAGGGTTCAGAGGGATCCAGAGTGGACTTTTTGAGGATGTTGGAGACAGTGGTGTGTTTAAGGCAGAGGGAAAGGAGCCGGTAGAAAGGGAGAGGTTGATGATGTGCAGGAGGGGAGGGGCAATGGTGGAAGCAATGGAGGTCAGGCGGTGGGAAGGAATGGGATCCAGGGGGCAAGTGGAGGGGTTGGAGGAGGAGAGCATGGAGGAGATTTCCTCAAGGGAGGCAGGAGGGAAGGAGAACAGGAGAGAGGTGGGGGGAAGAGGGGGGGAGTGGTAGGGGGAGAGGACTTGGAAGCAATTTCCAGGCGGATCTTGTCAATTTTAGAGGTGAAAAAGAGGGCAAGATCCTGAGTGGAGAGAGAAGAGGGAGGAGGAAGACAGGGGGTGTTGAGAAGGGAGTCAAAGGTGGAAAAGAGGCAGCAAGGGTCCCGGGAGCAGGACTCAATGTGTGAGGCATAGTACTGTTGTCTAGCGAGGGAGGTAGCAGAGTTGAGCGATGAAAGGCAGAATTTGAAGTGGAGGAAGTCAGCGTGGTAGTGGGATTTACGCCAGAGGCGTTCAGCATCCCGGGTGCAGGAGTGGAGATGGTGAATGGTGGGGGTGAACCAAGGCTGAGGGTTACAGGAGCGAGCTGGGCGGGAGGAGAGGTGAGCAAGGGAGTCGAGGGTGGAGGTGAGAGAGGAGTTGAAGGTAGAGAGGCAGAATTGGGGGAGGAGGAGTAGAGGACTGAGGGGAGAGAGACGAGGCAAAGTCCTGGGGCACAATGGCCTGCAGATCGTGGAAGGGACATGGAGATGGGGAAGAGGAGGAGGAGCAGTGGGAGAGGTTGAAGGAGGCAAAGAAATAGTCAGATATGGAATGGGGCTCAAAGGAGAGATCAGAGACAGAGCAGTTCCTAGAGAACACGAGATCAAGAGAGTGACCATCCGTGTGGGTGGGGGAGCTAGTCCAGAGGTGCAGATTAAAGGAGGAGGCTAAGGAGAGGAAGCGGGTGATGCAAGGAGCATCATGCAAGGTGATGCAAGGGTGCATCAACATTATTATTGAAGTCACCAAGAATGAGTGTGAGGATGTCATCAGAGAGGAATAGGGTAAGCCAGGACTCAAACTCGGAGATAAAGGAGGAGAGGGAGCCGGGGGGGTGGTAGATAACAGCAACACGGAAGTGGAGAGGGGAGTAGAGGCGTACAGAGTGAGCCTTAGAGGAGGGGAATGAGAGAGAGGGGGCAGGGGGGAGGGGTTGAAACTGGCAGGAAGAGGCAAGGAGGAGGCCTACACCACCAACCCAGCCTTCATCCCGGGGCTGGTGGGAGAAGGAGACACCTCCATAGGAGAGGGTGGCAGGGGTGACAGAGTCAGTGGGGGAGATTCAGGTTTCAGTAAGGGCAAGAAGGTGAAGGGAGCGAGAGAAGAAAAGATCATGAATATAGGGAGCTTTATTAGCGGAGGAGCGACAGTTCCAGAGGGAACAGGAGAATGTGGGGGGACACAAGGAATGGGCATAAGATTAGGGAAAGGGGGGCGATGGGATTGGCGGGAGATGGGCTGTGGGGCAGAGGGGCAAGGGGCACGAAGTGGTGGGGGGGAGGAGGAGGTGGCGTGGAGATGGTGGAGAGAGATGACAGGCGTAGTGGGAGGCAGGAGGAGAGGGGAAAGAAGCAGGGGGAGATGCATGTGAGAGGGAAAGGGGAGAGAGGGGGTGAGAGAGAAGGACAGGCATCTTGGTGGGTCGGTTACAGAGAGGGGGAGCTGGGATGGATCTGGTAGTTGTGCTGGTAGCCGCTCTACCGCCTCTGCCTGAAAATGGCCCGCCAGTGGCTCTTCACCCTTTGGTGGCGCCCTTTGGTGGGCCATTCGGCTACTGCCCAGAGGGTGCCGCTCTCTGGGCTGCTCAGCCTTATGGAGTTAGGTAGGTTACCTGCAGGGGAGGGGACACGGAGTCATCCAGCTGAAGCAGTTCCTGCAGCATGCAAGGTTCAATCCCCCCTGCACAGCACCCACTAGCCACCCCCTCTAGGCTGCTCAGCCTTATGGAGTTAGGTAGGTTACTGTTCATCTAAAACTTGCAGAACAGTGGATCTGCTTGGCTGGATATGGTATTTTTTGTTTGTTTTGGTGGGGGTTTGGTTTTTTTTTTTGGTTTTTTTCTTTTTGAAGGAGTTTTTCTACGGTGTAGAGTTTCTTCCAATACTTTCAAATTCAGTCACATGCTGGCCTTGATACAGTTAGTGCTACTGCAGTAAAATACCACAAGTAGAATAATGTTCTGATACTTGAAACAATTTCAGCTGCAAAGATGTATGCTTCATGAGAGACAAAATAAACATTGCATTCAACTTTGTAAGGCAAACTTTTCAATGTACAAAGCTCTTGCATTTTGGGGGTTCCCAAATATGAGATGTTGAATTTGGATCCCACCAGTTTTTGGAAGGTGGGAGTAGTGTATTACATTAACTTATGCGATTTATCACCAGAACTTCTTTCAGTGAGACAACTACTCATCTTTAAAGTTGTGGCCATGATTAAACAAGATTAGCCCCATGGGCTTCCAGTAAAAGCACCTTTTCCCTCCCTTTTAATATCAGACTTGGTTCGTTATAGTACTAATTTTTTTCATGTATGGGGAAGCATCAAGGAGATTCCTTCCTCATATATCAGGAATCAAGATGTTCAAGCAGAGGCTTTAACCCTATACTGACATTCTTCTGTATAGAAAAGTGCTCTAGTGTGGGATCCCTTTTCTATATGTACTTTTCTGCCACTGTTATTTAGTTCAGGGGTGGGCAGAGTGAGTTACATCTTTGCTTTTAATGCTTTAAGCAAATGACACAGTTTGTAAACATATGCTGTCTTGTTGTAAGTGGTTTCAGGAGCAGGACCCCCTTCTGGCCATCCCAGATGATCTCTGACCACCCAAACAACTCTTCTTTTTGGTAACTCTCTTCCCTGTAACTAAGGGTGTTTTCAGACTAGACACTCACCACCCACCCACTATACATGTTACAGGGCACCCATAAGGCAACACTGCAGCCCTGCAACATGTATAATGTATTGTTGTTGTTTGTTTATATAGCGTCAGCGGTGTACCTGGCATGGTACAATTGGTAGTTATAGACAAGTCCCTGCACCAAAGGGGTACCCTTCCTCTCCCCCTAAAAGAGACAAGGAAGGGGGAGGACAAAAGAGAGGTGAACATTAGGAGAGACAAGGATACATTCCTTGAGAAAATGCAGGTGCACATGTTTAACTTAGGGTCTTTTCAGACAAGACACTCTCCACCCACTATCCACCCACCCACTATACATGTTACAGGGCACCCATAGGGCAACACTGCAGCCCTGTAACATGTATAGTGGGTGAGTGGAAGTGGTAGGGTACCCCTTTGGGGTACGGCCTTGTCTATAACTATGGATAGTACCATGCCAGGTACACCGATGGCACTATATAACCAAACAATAATAATAATTAATCATTAATAATAAATAAATTAATGTATAGCAAAGAGTCCTCTCCTCTGGAAACTAGGGCTCCCTGTGAGTCCTTCGTAGCTGGCATGAATGGGAACTGTCTCTCTCTCTCTCTCTCTCTCTTGAAAGAGAGGGTTTTCCTACTCAGTCATCTCTCTATCAAACAGGGCTACTCCTTGGCATGTCTCAATATCCAGGGGTCAAAGTTTGTTTCATCTAAACAGAGTGTAAATCTGGGTATTTCATTTGACCCAGGTTGATTGCTCTAAACCTGGAGACACCTTTCCTGCCTCCTTATCAGTAAAGGGCTGCGGCAGTGTTTCTCAAAAGTTTCCCCCAGGTGTCTTCTCACTTTAGTGAATTTCTCCCAACTTATATATCTCTCCTAAAAATGCCTGCCCAGTCAGTTACGTTCTGCAGG
>QEPC01001858.1:448584-459530 GCA_003113815.1 Sphenodon punctatus
CCCCCCCCTCACACACACACACGCTGCTCTTCCCACCTCCCATTAACTCTTACTGCTAGTTATAATTTCTATAGCAATACTAGGCATACACAGCACTTTACAGGCACAGATTTTCAGAGACGGGTTCCTGCCCAGTGGGTTTACAATCTAAGGCTGCTTCATGATGCGTGTAAAAATCATGCGGGTGTGATTTAGCTGCGACATCTTGTGCATTATAGCCGGTCACGCATTCTTTTAAAACCACAAACTAAATACCTCGATATCGAGATATTTAGTTCACGGTTTTAAAAAGAATGCATGACCGGCTATAACGCTTGAGATGTCACATCTAAACCATGCCCATGGGATTTTTTACTCGTGGCACAATTTCATGCCACGTGTGCACTGCGCACGTCTAACAGAGGCCTAAGATGGACAAAGGTGAGGGGAATGTAGGGACAGACACATACATTCCCATTGTTTACAGATGCAGAACTGAGACTGAGAAATTGTGACTTTCCCAGTGAATTCATGGTTAGTGCAGGATTTGAACCAGGCTTCCCAGGTCTAAGTCCAGCACCTTATCCCCTACACCACACTGGGTATCTAGGCAGAGAAGCTGTGACTTGCCCAAGGCAACCTAGTGAGTTCATAGCTAGAGTGGGATTCAAACCCTGGCTTGCCAGGTCCACGTCCAGCATTTTATCCACTGCAATACACTGGCTCTCTAGGCTGAGAGGTTGTGACTTGCCCAAGGCCACCCAGTCAGTTCATGATTAGGGTGGGATTCCAACCCTGACTTCGCAGGTCCAAATTTAGCACCTTATCCACGACACCACACTGGCTCTTAGGGGACTCATCCCCTTCTCACTCCTAACCACAGAAGGCTAAAAGCGGAGCAGCCTCAGTAAGACACTTCACTGAACCTCAGACGCAGTAATTGTGGCTCAACACTGTAGAAAGAAGACGAAGAGGTGGGGCTTAATACCTCGCCAATCAGAGGCCGGTCCCCTCCAACCCAGCCTGAAAGTGATAAGAGTGGACATAGCTAATTTCAAATTTGAGCTCTAACAGCTTGGGCTTAACTGGCTTTGTGCAGTAGGGAGCTGTTACTAGTGTATCCAGTGATAAAACGTAAGACCCCATATATTTTTGCCAACGGCCCTGCGAACTCTAGAACCACCACTGGTTACAATGACCATACTGGCTTATAGCCCAATTGTAAATTGGTTGTTGAAAGGTCAACACAGCACACTAGCACATTGCAATTAATCAGAGAACACTGTAATCTGAACAGAAACAACTCTTATTATTTGTATTTAGTAGGCAAATGTCTTGTCGTAAGAGAACTCAAAGCATTCCCAAATGTAATGAGTAAAGTTCTGCTGTGCCTATATGAGACCACTTCTCTAATAAATAGAAGTGTTTGTCCCTACAATAGCTGCCTAAGTTTTGTTGCAATTGGGAAGTATCCTATATAACATTGAAGAATATGGAAAAAATACTGCAACATAGGGTGAAACCAAACATGACAAGGGCCTGCTATGGTTCGCCTGGACCAGGGAGTCACTATCACATTGGTTTCCAGGCTGCCAGATGTGGCCCCACTGCTGCTCTAGTTCGGGTAGGTGGCTAGCCCAGATGTGGTCCACCAGATGATCTTGGACCCACATCCAAGGACCGCCCAGGCTGGCTGTACTGGGCCCATGCATTTGTTCATGCTGCCATCCCTGCTGCGGCACAGGGGCTGCCATTGCAAGCCACCATGGCTTCCCCTTATTGGCCACCATAGCTGCCCATCATGGTGAGGGGCAGGGCTCTGGGAGTATACCGGGGTCAGGGCTGCCTGGCCATGCATTTGTTCCATCCCCCATGGGGGAGTGCTTTCCATCCAGCCAAATCAGGCACATGTCTGTTTCTGTTCCCCGACCTGACCCTGCCAGTGCGCATGTAGCCAGCGTGCTGGTTGGACGTTTGGTTTTACCCATAACTACAGGCATAAAAAAATATTGCAGAGTGACTCCAGCTGGGTGTATGATTCATTGCATTTTACACACACCTTAAAGTGCTGGTCTTTCAACCTTCTGGGTTTACAAGTCCACAAGTAAGTTCTGGATGCTTTCTACACACACACCCCACACACACACACACACACACTGTCCTGAGGCAGTTCCTTGGTGCATTCTTCACATAAACACTGCCCTGAGGCAGTCTAAAGTAGCCACAGCTGTAGACGTGAGGGGGTGCCATGGAAACCAAGTGACCACAGGTGCCTGGAGCAAAGCAGTTTACCAGGAGAACCTTTTACACACAAAGGTTCTATGCAGAAGTTCAAAGAGCCAGAGGTTTAAGATCTGGGTGCGTGATTTAGACACACAGAAAGTTCAAGATGTAACAGTAAACATGCAGGAGAAATGTGTGTGTAAAAACACCCATTGTCATATCTCTCAATAAACATGAACCATTACTTTGTCACTGATGTATCATGAAGGACACACACAAATCTTTACTAACTCCCTCTGAGTTTTGTAACTAGCTTTCCATACATATAGAATACTGAAAATGGATCACACCAAGAAAAGGTTATTTGAATGTTTTGGTGCTTGATTTCAGTTAAGTAAGACATCATTTGAAGATTTTTTCTCCTCCATTTAAGATTTCATAAATTTTGCATGTAAGAAAAAACAAGGGAAATGTTTTTTCTTTTATATTTTGGATTTTCAATTTACATAATAATTTGATATAACTCTTGATGTGGTTTTCTTTCTTCCTGGAGTGATTTTAAGGCTTCATTTCCTATAACCACAAGATCTACTTTTAAAAATGCAGTCGGTTCTATGTGTTATAAATGAGACAAACTGTATTTCTTTCCATCAAAAGAGTTTCTTATTTGATTGGCAAACTGCCAGGAATAATTACACCAAATAGATATATAAATCCAAACTGGGGGAAGGGGGAGGAGGCCTTTTAATTAAGCTCTCTCTCATTTTCACAACTTCAAAGTTGAAATCTCTCTTTAAATGTGTAATCATCAGGAACATGATATACAACTTGCACTTCAAGTCCTAGTTAACTTTTCCAGTAGTAAACTTATTTTTTATGTGTACTTAAAGTAGTTTTCTGAAATAAGAGTTTTGGTTTTTAGATGCTTTATGAGAGGGCCCTAACTCCATAAAACAGTCTAATCAATTCCTTGTTTTATGGACCCTATCCTCATAGTATCACAGTACCTCCCCAAACAATAAAGAAAGATGGGAGACAAAGCAGTAAAGATGAGGCTTTTTGCTGAACCATCTCCTTATTGGTGAGAGTAACTTAGTTTCTGAGCTACATGGGGGAAAGGTCTCTTTGTGACCTGAAAGCTTGAATGTTCTCACCATCAGAAGTTGGTCTAGTAAAAGGTATCCTCCTACCTATGTCTCTTAGGTCTCACTGGAACCAACAGGGCAATCACATTCTCCCTAGACAAACAATGAAGGCCACATGTGGGCATATTTTTCTCTTCTCTGCAGTCACCAGAGCTTCCCCATTATGATGTTACCATAAGAATTCTATGTGGTTAAGAACTGATTTTGCATTTTCCTCTGTTGGTTATGCACTTCTAAGAGAGATCCCCAGATTTCTGATTTACATGTCAAGGAAACACAGTTTCTAAAGGATTGTACCCTTGAAGCTGACAACCCCATTTGTTGAAGGGTGTGATCTGGCGGAGCCAATGAGTTCAAAGAAATACACAGGAATCTAGACAGCCACAATAGATAGAGAAGTTTATTTAAGGAGAAAATAAAGGTACAGGATGAAACTTCTGGTAACTACAAGTCAGAGGGTTAGTGGGAATGGACGCGACCACATCACTATGCTCTGTTTCTCTAGTCGTGGCCTGAGAATATTGTCTATCTGCAGAACGGCATGATGGGGCATCCGGAAATTTACAATTCACTCAGCCTCTCCCCACAACGACAGCACATTCTCCCACCAGTCTGTACTTTTCTCCTTCACCCAGACAAGTGTCTTGGTGGGTACAGCACTGCACAAGGCATCATTTAATCAAACTGTGTCTCCCAAAAGGTATTTCTCTGCATGCATCAGCTACCCTTGCACAGCTTCAATAATCCCTACCGCGGTCTGTTGTCACCAGAGGTAGGCAAGTGCTCGACACTGAAGTAGGAGCTGCCTTCGCAGGGCGGTGCACCTGACTTTCCCAGCCCCAGATCAAGTGAGAGCCTTTCTGTACCTTGACAGCACATTGTGCCAATGACAGCAAAAGTCTTGGATCTCTTAAATCACTTGCAGGTTCTTCTCAGCAGTCGAAAGAAAGGTCTAGAGTGCCATAATTAGAATTACCATACTTCCCCTTTAAAAGAGGACACCTATGAAAAATACATGGCTCAGGGCTGCATTGGTTCCAGTGCAGTCCTGCAACATGTATTTCTCATACACATCTTTTAAAGAGGAAGTATGGTAACCCTAGGGTTAATGAGAACAAAGAAGTTTTCAACATGCATCTCCATGGCTGCAGTTCCAGGGTCTGCAAACACTGCAAACCATGCGCCAAATGTTTTAAATAGCTTAAACAGGTGGGTGGTTGCTTAGCATGAGCTGCTATTGGCTGCTATTGGTTACAAGCTGACTAATGGCTGAAAAATGTTTTCCAGAGCTTATGCTCTGTGTGTGTGTTGCTGCACCGGCACAGCTAACAGTAGCAAGCATGTCAGCGTGCATGTCAACTCATCTAAAAATTCTATATATATCAGCACTACTGAATGTTAGGAAATGACCAGGTGGGAGGATCTGCTAGGCAGTGAAGGTCACTTAACTCAGAATGTATGGAGGAGCAGAGCTTCCCATTGGTTAAGCTACTCATCTATTTTCTTATCTTTTGAAGTGTTTTGAAAGTAACACTGTTTGCTTGCAACAAGCATGAGGGGTCATAATGCCATAGAAAACTATTGCTGTGGGTTGTTTGTAAGGGAAAGCCAAATGGCTCTGGCTTTGGTCTGTGAGTACTGTGGCTGCCTGGGTCCGGGGCCCAGAGAAGTTGGGGTTGATGGATAACCTGGTGTTAGCTGACTTTTAGGTGAGGCCCGATTGCCAATTCTCTCTTTACAATCCATCCTCAGAGGCAGCCTATGCACTCATAGGGTGGCACATGCACACAATGCGGTTCTGTGTGTGCATGATGGAGTGCAGATACCACACAATCTTGCTGTAGTAAAAGTTGGAGGAGTGGGTGCCCTGGACGAGATAAGAAAGTGGGATACGATGGAGACTACAACTTTTCTGAATGCTTGTGCACTGCCATATGTACGGAAATCACTAACAGAGACTGGACCTCCCCTGCTATTTTTCCTCATCACTGCCCTGATGAGAGCAAGAGGATATCTATGGAGCCACCGGGAGTGTCTCAATTGGATGGGAAAGATTAATCTCTTGGTGGAATGAAGTGACTTGGGGTGCAGGTAGGGTGGCCACTGACACATGGGCAGAACAGAGGACCAAAAAGTGCATAATATTTGCATATGCTAGTTTATATTCATTTATGCAAATTTAGAAATGATTACTATAATTAAAATATAAATGACTGTACAACTCACCAGGGGCAGGGAGCTTGGAGTGCAGGAGCAGGAAAGTTGGAGTGCAGGGTAGGTGGGGAGGGGGTTTCAGGGTAGCAGGCAGGCATGGGTAGGGTGGGATGTACTGTAGGTGGGTATGGGGTGAAGAGTAGGGGCAGGCTGGAGTGCAGGGTAGATGGGGGGGTGCACCAGGGCAGGGTAGATGGGGGAAGATGGGGTGCTGGGTAGCAGAGGGGTATGGGCAGGGTGAGATGCAGGGTAGGGGGATGGGGGTGCAGAGTAGGGGCAGGTTGTATTGAAGGGTAGTTGGGGGGTGCACCAGGCTAGGTTCAGAAGAGGATGCAGGGTAGGTGGAGGAGGGGGTGTAGGGAAGCAGAAGGACAGATTGTGCAGGGAGCTGGGACAAGGGCTGGGTGTCGGGGGTGCAGGGTAGAGGCAGGAGTGGGCCCAGCCATGCACTCTTTTCCCACCGCCTCTGGCCCTGTCCCCTCCACACACACTCACTTGGGTGCTTGAGGCAGGCACTCTCTTGGACTCACAGCCCGGGTCAGGGTGGTTCTGGTTCCTAAGGGCAGCCGCAGCTGTCCCTGCTATGTGGTGTAGCAGGGATGGGAGCTGCTGGAGCAGTGCAACACTGGCCACTAGGCGGCTCACTTTGGCAGTGACAGTGTTGGCCTGTGGTGCCATGGAAGGGCAGGATGACCTGTGGTGGCAGCAGCAATGGAGATGGAGAAGCAAGTGGCTCCAGTCAGGGGGGAAGCAGGACAGGGCAGGGGGTGGGAAGAGAGCTGGGGTAGGGAGTATGGGCTGCGGGAGCAGGGGGCTTGGCTAGCCAAGTGTAGGGCCATGTGAGACCCCAATTTTCTCCTCTGCAGGCACTGTAGGGTCTATTCTAGACAACAGTACATCCAGTTCCAGTCTCAATCTGAAGGAGAGCTTCTTGCTCTCTAGAAGATTTGGACATTCAAAGAAGTGAAGAGCACCATCGTGAATGGGGATGTTTTCTGCCCCAACTGTATGGTAATTCAGAAGATGCTAGAGAGTAGAGGTGGGACCCCGGGCCCATTACCGGCTACCGGATTTACCGGTTAGCGGTTCTCTGAAAACCGGATTCCCAGATTAAATCCGGTATACCGGTACCGGATTTATTTCATTGATTTCAATGGGGCGCTGTGTCCCCATTGAAATCAATGAAATAAATGAATTCCCTCCCCCTCCCAGGCTGCACGGGTGGAAGGGGGGACACCCCCCACCCACCCTGCCCAGCCTGGATTTTTGTTTAAAAAAAGACTCAGAGGCGAGCCCACCCCCCAGCACCAGCGGCCGCGGCGTCCCCGCAGCCGCCGGTAAGTATGACCCGATCCCTGGGGGGGGTGTTTAACACCCCCCCAACCCCCCAGGGATCACCCCTACTAAAGTTCAGTGCGCTTACCTTGCGGAGCTCCGGCGGCGGCGGCGGGCGGTCCGGCGGCCTCAGCGCCGGCTGTGGCTGCCGGCGTCAGAGACGCTCTAGGCCTTCCGGGGAAACCCGGAAGTTCCCCGGAAGGCCTAGAGCGTCTCTGACGCCGGCAGCCACAGCCGGCGCTGAGGCCGCCGGACCGCCCGCCGCCGCCGCCGCTCCCAAAGGTAAGCGCACTGACCTTTAGTAGGGGTGATCCCTGGGGGGGTGGGGGGGTGTTAAACACCCCCCCCCAGGATCGGGTCATACTTACCGGCGGCTGCGGGGACGCCGCGGCCGCTGGTGCTGGGGGGTGGGCTCGCCTCTGAGTCTTTTTTTAAACAAAAATCCAGGCTGGGCAGGGTGGGTGGGGGGTGTCCCCCCTTCCACCCGCGCAGCCTGGACTCGGGGAGGGTTTGTTTTTTTAAACTTTTTTGCTGGGGCTTTAAGTTTTTTACATTGCAGCCATTTTTAAATGGCTGCAATGTAAAAAAATCCGGTACCCGGAATCCGGTACCCAGACCGGATTACCGGGTCGAATCCGATAATGCCAGTACGCCCAGTACCGGCATTATCGGATACCGGATTTACCGGTTTTCCCGCCCCTACTAGAGAGGGAGTACAAGAGGCACATTTTTTACTGGGGATTTTATGCAAACTGAGAGATTTCCAACACCACAGCAGGCAAGACCCCCAATAAAACTGTGTTTCTACTTCCCAGTACATCGCTGTGAATGTGAGAAATGGGATGGTGACTACATGCAAAGACTGATTGCATTTGATTTCAGTTTTTAATTTCACTTTCCACTATAGGTACTTAATAAAGTATGTGATTTGATTTGCTCAATCAACTCAGGGTTCTGTACATAGCAAAAGGTTATTGACAGCTTCCAGGTGATGGCAAATATAAACCTAGGTATAAACTTCCACATGTGGGTGAGGATAGCAAGCACTGGAGTTATAACAGCCTGGAAGAAAGAAACAGAATGCAGCTCTGAGTCATCATAGGGGGGTGGATACTGTGAAAGGGCGGTTGGTGGACGTAGCATGGTGGGAAAGAACACCCGCCTGTCTATTAGACTTGTCACACTAAACTTGTGAATGGGGACTACCCAAACACATAAGAACTATACACAGAGGGTTTCCCTTCTATTAGGCTTTAGATGCGAAATATATGAGAGGGGGCTGCATTCTCTGAACCCAGATGTAGATTAATTACTTAATTAATCAATCAATCAATCAATCAATCAATCAATCAATCAATCAATTAATTTGACCTTAATTTGCATGCAACCATGTATCTGAACCATGCATGCAAATTAATGGTTCAGATGCATACTGGAAGGTAATGGGAAAGGAAGAGGGGCAAATTTCAACCCCCCTGGACAATAGGGAATTAGTTTCCCTCATGCAACAAGGGTCCCTGACAACAACAAGGCACTGGGGCTGGACTTTTGGATTTGGGTAACTCACCATATGCTGAAAAGCTGTTAGGAGTGGTGACCATAGCCTACTGCGCCTACTAGTGTAGCTTCTAATCCTTTAGGATACTTATTTTTTAGAGAATGGGAAGGCTAAGCCATTTCACTTTCCCCAAATGCATGTTTGGTTCCCTAGTTTTTCCAGAATCCCCCTTCCTTCTAAGCTCTGGAAGCACTGGGGATAAGCCTGTGTAGATAGTGAGAGTCCCTAGGACTTCTTCCTTCCTATTTATTAAATGGGGAGGGTCAGGAGCTGTACAGGAGCAGGGGGGAACTAGCTCTTGAAATTTACAAATGTTGGCCATGCTTCTAAATTTCAAATGTTATTTTGTGAGTGTTCCTGCTGCTTTCTGCACCCCCCACCTATGGTTCCATTCCACGATCAAAGAGTTGCTGAGTACTGGGTGTCAGGGCCAGTTCCTCAGTTACTTAGTAGTCAGTAAAACTGTGTTTTACTTGGTAAAAACTGAGTAATCCCAAGTGCTGAGTTTCAGCCCTAATATAATAATTAATTCATTAATACAAATTCATTTTGCATGTGTAAGTTGGCTAGCACCCTTAACCAAAATGGCAGTAATAGCATCACCACCATTTTGGATAAAGGCAGCGGTCATCTGACTATTCGCAAAATGGTTTGGTGGCCATTTTGCACATGTGCAATAAAAATAAATTAATATAATGTTTATATTTTTGCTCAAGAATTTGTACCAAGACCAGGAAATCCACAGAAAACTGATCTCGCTTCCTGAAAGTATGAGATTCCTCATGAGCAGCAAAATTGCTGTTTGCTTTAGCCCTAGAATAGACAGATTTATCATGACTCTGCCTTCCCTATGAGCCAGGTGGCCACTCCAGGAACAGTGCAGCTGGGAAGGTCTAGGAAGCATTAGATACATTTAACAGAAATATCATATTGACAAACATTAAACATTGCTGCAAAAATTAATTCTGATTTCTTCTTATTATTATTTATTATTTTATTGTTATATTTTTTATTTTCAAATTTGGGAGGAATGGTGGTTGGAGGAAATATTCTGGCTCTTCAGTCCTTATCTGTTGAAAAATATTTTTTTCCCTTCATTCTTCAGTACATTTTATTTATTTATTTATTTATTTATTTCACTGCTCTTTTACCCCGCACCCTCCCACTCACAGAGCAGCTTGGGGTGGCTTACAACAACAATAACTATAACTATAATAATAGTAATATAATAATTAATAATAAATAAAACAAACACAGCATATACAATTTAAAATTGATTAAAATACTAAAAATATAAACATATAAAAAGGGCAGAACCACCCCCCCCAAACCCACCCTACCCATCTCCCTCTCTGAAGGCCTGGTGGAACAGCCAGGTCTTACACTGTCTTCGGAAAGAGGGAAGAGCCGGGGCCAAGCGGGCCTCCATCGGGAGGGAATTCCACAGCCTAAGAGTGGCCACTGAGAACGCCCTTCCCATCGTCGCCACCCGGACAACCCGGGGGACTTCGAGTCCGGTGTCCCTGGATGACTGCAGGGGCCGCAATACAATCCGGGGCCTGATGTGGTCCCGCAGGTAAGCTGGGCCCAGGCCATTTAGGGCTTTCCTGGTCATCATTACCAATACCTTGAATGGGCCCGGAAGATAATAGGCAGCCAGCGCAAAGAACGGAGCACTGGTGTAATGTGCTCATGACCAGGTAATGACCAGGTAATGACCGGGCCCTTGAATGGGCCCGGAAGATAATAGGCAGCCAGCGCAAAGAACGGAGCACTGGTGTAATGTGCTCATGGTGACCCGTCCCCGTTAAGAGACAGGCCGCTGCATTCTTCACCAGCTGCAACCTCCGGACCCAAGGGTAGCCCCACGTACAGTGCATTATAGTAGTCTAATCAAGAGGTAATAAAGGCATGGATGATGGTGGCCAGATCCAAGTCCAAAACATACGGCCGCAGCTGTTGTACCAGATGTAACTGGCGAAATGCTCCCTCCGCCACAGCCTCCACCTGGAGATCCAGGCGGAGCTGTGGGTCGAGGAGCACTTCCAGACTACGAACCTGTGTGGCCAAAGGGGGGCAAACTCCACCAATGATGGGAGCCACTCCCCCCCGCCCTACCCACCAACATCACCTCCATCTTGTCGGGATTCAACTTCAGATGACTCACCCACATCCAGTCCCCCATAGCCGCCAGGCACCGGGTGAGCACCAAGATTGCAGGGTCTGGGTCTGCAGAAAAAGAGAGGTAGAGCTGTGTTTCATCGGAGTACTGATGACAACGCACGCTGAACCCTCTCATAACCTTATTATTATTATTAACAAACATTTATATAGCACCAGCAGTGTACCTGGCACTTTACAAAGTAATAAAATAGACACGGTCCCTTCCCCTAGGGCTTACAATCTGAGAGACAGGAGCTGGGGGAGAGACTTAGGAAGGGGAACAGAGGGAGAGACAAGGGGTCTAACATTCATGAAGATGCGAGGTCTCA
>QEPC01001858.1:460831-479325 GCA_003113815.1 Sphenodon punctatus
CCCACCCCTGTTGGGTCACATCCCCTCCTCACATCAGGGGAGTACTCACAACCCTCCCCAACCCAGCCCCCTCCCCCTTACACTGGGGGAGGGAGCCATACCCCTCAACCCCACTCTAATCCACCCTCCCCCAAAACAACCCCTACCACTCTGCCCTAATAATCGGTTGTCCCAATATCAGCCTCCTTCGGTCACCCCCAAGGGCCCTTTCGCATGGCCCCAAGGTACGCGGTCTGTAGTGGCGCTGGACTCACTGTTGCTTATCCCCCTCCCACTGAACCCTGACCCCACTGCCCCTCCTTTGCAGCTAGCCCAATTCGGGGGTACAGCTGGAAACAATACATCAGGAAGGTATTGAAGAAGCTCTAGAAGCCACCACCATGATGACCCTCTAATGGTCTTTGCCCTTTGGTGCCACCCCCTGGGCAGCAGCAATCTTTTATAGCAGATACCTGGAGGGAGGGACAGAAGAGACGGCACATGCGGGAGGGGTCCCAGCAACCTCCACCAACTGTCAACCCCCAGCAATTCCCTTCTGCATTTCAGTTTGGGAAAACAAAGAAACAGTTTGTTTTCAATATATTTCACTGGTGAAACGAAAACATCAACAACGTTTAGTTTTGGCACAAAGTAAGAAATATTGGTAAAAAAAAGAAAATATTTCTGTGCCAAAAGCTTCAAAATCAAAATGCCATAGAAATGTTTTTATTGGGATGCCGCTGGGGATATAAAAATATCCCGCATAAGCAGCTGTCCCAATTAAATGAGATATGACCTTAATCACAATTATCCATATTCATAATTTACAATATACACAAGGGAGGTATTTTTTAATGCTGTCTATTTTTAAGAGGACAAAAATAACAAAATCACAGTGCCTGTCAGGGTGTGAGTCTCTGCAGTATCTAGGACAAACACAAGCACTCTTTATCTGAAGTGTCAAGTTCCCAACAACCATACCATAAAAATTCAAACCAAAGAGAGGTCCAGAGTATTAACCCTTTGTCCTAGTCTTGGGTCTTTTTAGAGGAGACAAGCTTTTTCCTGTTGCTTTGGGGGGTCTCAGCCATTTGTGGCATTTCTGGTCTGGCTTCTTATCAGCCAGCTCCAAGGAGGATCCCACTACACTAGGAGTTTTGAGTCCCCTCAGCCTCTTGGCTTTTCCCCAGGTGAGTTTCTTCACCCAAGGCAGGCCCTCAGATGGGGCCACATTTTGCAGTTTCTTGATTAAGGTGAAAGTGCTGCATTCCAAATACATGACATGATAACCCAATTACTTGACATAAGCAGTATTAGGAATAACTGTCCCTGGAGTTCTGTTCTATTTAAGGGGAAATTCTGATTATCAGTGTCCCAATTAAGTGGTGTAAACTGTTGCATTTTTTAAAAAATTCTCCAAATCTTTCCCCTTCAGAAATTTAAACCACCTTTTTTCACTGTTTCAACATATATGCTGATGCTATTGACTTAACGGCTCATAATAGAAAAAGCTGTCTTTAAGTCATGAAATACTTAAGCGGAAAAGGGATAATTCCTTTAATATATCATAAATAATGTGAGTATTTTTCCCCCTAAAGGCTTTTGCCTATGTGATGTTGGTTACTAAATGTTCATATCTGATTGAGCAAATTAGTAGATAATAGCAATCAAGACTCTGGCTGGTTGAGTAATGAGATTCTGATCACTACTAACCTCCTGATAAGTGTTTCCAAGGCATTAAGTGCTGGAAGATTCATAACATGTTAAAAATCTTGAATAGAATGTCCCTTGGCATTTAAAAATGGAATTAATTGTGTTACATTGAAGTTTACACCACGAGATAAAGTGAAGAGCCTGTCTCAGAGGCCCTTTTTACATGGGTGTTACCCATGCTAGAACACCCAGGGTGTTCTAGCGTGGGTACCGCCTGTGTAATCCCACGAGGTGGGTGCGTGCATTCCCGCGCACATGCATCCCCACGCTCTGAAAAAAATGGAGGTGCCTCCGTGCATGAGGATGGGTGTGTGCCCTGTCTGAACCATCCCCCTATGCATGGACCATGGAGCACCCCCACGCAGCCGTGGCCCATGTAAAAATGGCCAGAGTCTCTGAGAGTAAGGGCATCTTCTTACTTGTGTCCTGGTTACTTGTGATAATTAATGAATAAATAATAAGAATGGCTATTTGACATGAGCTGCAGTCAGAATTAGGGATGAAACTAACAGCCAGTTCCCAATTGTGAGTATTTGCATTTTGAATGTTTACACCAAAAATAATATTTGCCTATATTTAAAACCATTGGTTTTCCAGGACTTTTTGGTCATTTTTGTTCAATTATTCGGTTAAATAACCAACCAGCCAAATAAAAAAAGACCCCCCAAATGCAGAAAAATCAAAGAAACCCAAAGTAAATACCCCAATAAAGCAGGCACAAATAGCACTTCATACCATTTCACCAGACCCAAAGTTAAGGAACCAAATTTGTTGAATACAGTATGCACAGCAACATTTCTTTTATCTCAGGTTAGGACATTCAGCATTCACAAGACATCATTACGGAGAAAAATGTGCTGGCATCATCTGCACCATGCTCTATTACCACCCCAGACACCATTCTAATAATAGGACTGTTTCTTGCATACAGCTATTTTCAATTCTTTACTGATGTTCTTCCATTCTCCAGCCAATAAATACATTATAACAAACATTTTCTTATTGGCATGCTTGGTAGCATAAATTTGGATTAGCATATCTTCAGAACTCTATTTAAAACAACACAGTATTTTAGAATTGCATGCTTCTACCTCTTTTGCTTAAATAATCCTCTTTTCTTCCACCTGAAAGAGCTGAATGGATCACTAATAAATGATAAAATATTTATATTTAATAAATATACTGATTTTTTTATAGATAGATAGATAGATAGATAGAAATAGAGATATAGAGATAGAGATAGAGATAGAGATAGATAGATATATCCCTTTTTACTCAGACACTCTAACACCAATAAAAAGAGTATTACATTTTATTATACATGGTACAGAGAAACACTGCAGCCCTGTAACATGGGCCCTTTTCACACGAGATGGCTCCACCCAGTTTTACTGGGTGGAGAAGGGTGGAGGCGTCTGTGTAAACATTACTTGCAGTGGGTTGGGTGTGTTTCTCTGGGTGGAGATGGGTGGAGGTGTCTGTGTAAGCACCACTTGAGGTGGGTGTAGATGCGTGCATGCTCCAGCACAACACCCATCTCCACCCACCACCCACGGAGTAATGGACTCCACTGCCGATTGCTCCGTGGGTGGGTGGTGGGTGGATATGGGTGTTGCGCAAGAGCATGCACACACCTACACCCACCTCAAGCGGTGTTTACACAGACACCTACACCCATCTCCACCTATAGAAACTGGGTGGAGGCATCTCATGTGAAAAGGGCCCATATTGCAGGGTTGCAGTGTTGCCTCGTACCATATATAATAAAATGTAACACCCATTTTATCAGTGGGCATTTTTACACACATGTTAAAGTTCTGGATTTTTCAATCTTCTGGGTTTACAAGTCCACAAGTAAGTTCTGGATTCATTTTTCACACACACACTGTCCTGAGGCAGTTCCTGAATGCATTCTTCACATAAACACTGCCCTGAGTCAGCCTAAAGTAGCCGCAGCTGTAGATGTGACAGGCTGCCATGGAAACCAAGTGACCACAGCTTCCTGGAGCAAAGCAGTTTATCAGGAGAACTTTTTACACACAAAAGTTCTGGGAGAAGTTCTGCGCAGAAATTCAAAGATCCGGATGTTTAAGATCTGAGTGAGTGATTTAGACACACAGAATGTTCAGGATGTAACAGCAAACATTCAGGAGAAATGTGTGTGTAAAAACACCCAGTGTTAGAGTGTCTATGTAAAAAGGGCCTATATATAATTTCAGAGACTGTGGGTCCATTTTAGTTTTATACTCCCAGTATCTGTAATTTGCCTTGCCATTAAATTTCCACATTGTGACTGGACTATTAAGACCCAATTTCCTGTTGAGTAATCTTTTTTTACAACTGCCTTTATATGCTTTTTTTAGTGCTTTCTTCTTTATTCATTTCTGCCAAGCAGTACATCTTAATACCACGCATTTCATTTAAGCACCACCCTGCACTGTGATTAAACAAATAGGCAGGGGAAACAAAAACAAACTCGACTGGGAGGTTTGCTGATGGAAAAAAGTGTGTGAGATAATTTTGCTCAAACTTCAGTTTTGTAATTAAAGTGGCTTCATGCTTCTTAATTCAGTTAAAGGGGAAGCTTTAATGCAGCTGTATTATGAGCAACCATTGTTTACAGGGGCTCGGTGTCAGCTGCTTTGTGAACTCTGGAAGTCTTGCTGATGTGGCAGCAGATGAGTTTAGCGGAGCTTAATTAATTTGAAAAACAATTACATTTCTTTTTATGAGATTATTAAATTAATATGATTATGGTTTCTCATTTTTAAATTTGGAAACTAAGAAAAACAAAGGCAAGAAGATTGATGAATACTGCTGCATTCAGTACATTGACAACACTACATTAAGCAGGTTTGTGAGCATGGACAGCAGACTCATCACGGAGAGAAATTACTGTCATAGAAGTGATGACTGGTGCAAACTAGTGAGGAATGAGGCATTTCAGTTTTCTTTGTTCAACAGGTGCATTTTTACAGTTTCTGAAATAAATTAGGTAACTTTCCTCTGTGGGCTGTTAATTATCATTTTTACTCTTTTACCTTACTTTGTAGGGTACCTGAAAATCAAATAAAATGCCTCTCTCCATTCTTTTTTCTGGTTCTCATTTATCAAAGGATATTTTTATTTGGAAAAGACAAACTAGTCAAACAAATTTAGCTAGAGTATTACTAACAACATTTCCCCTCAACTTTTTTGCCTTATGAAAATATGGGAAGAGACCCTTAGAGACATGGGGTAAAAACAGACATGCCGGTGACCTGCTTAGGCCTGCTGTGGCCCCCACCACCACATCTGTTGCGGTGCAGCAAGATGTTAGGCCACTTCTTCCCCAGGGCAGGTAGGTAGCTAGTCCATGCTGTGACCTCCAGAAAATCACTGAGGTCATAACCTGGGTTAAGGTGTACCAATGTGGGCCAGCGCGGGCTAGCACGTCTATGCAGCCCCACCATACCCACCCCAGGTTGGGGCAGTCATGCTTGGCCACCATGACTGCCTGTCATTAGCCACCATGGCTGTTCATCATGACAGGGGGTGAGGTTCTGGGAGCAAGGCATAGGCAGGGCTGGACGCTCGCACATTTATTGTGCTCCCAGCCTTACTTGGGCCATGCGGGTGGCGGGATGGCTCTCCGGCCGTGGGCAAATGTGTCCAGTACCCTGACACTACCGGGGCCATGTTTCCTGTGATTTTCTGTCCCAGGATGCGCCAGGGACCCATCCCACTGGCTCCACATGTTTTTACCCATAGGCTCAATTTTCAGAAGACACAGATTGTGGCCCTTTTTACGAAGACACTCTAACACTGATAAAATGGGTGTTATATTTTATTATACATGGTGCAGGGCATCACTGCAGCCCTGCAACATGGGCCCTTTTCACACAAGATGCTTCGACCCAGTTTCGTTGGGTGGAGATGGGTGGAGGCGTCTATGTAAACACCACGGTGGTGGGTGTAGGTGCGTGCTCCTGCACAACACCCATCTCCACCCACCACCCACCCACAGAGCAATCGGCATTGGAGTCCATTGCTCCATGTGTGGGTGGTGGTTGGAGATGGGAGTTGTGCAGGAGCATGCATACACCTACACCCACCGCCCGTGGTGTTTACACAGACACCTCCACCCATCTCCACCCAGGGAAATGCACCCCACTCACTGCTCACGGTGTTCACACAGACTCCTCCACCCAGCGAAATTCACCCTACCCACCGCCCATGCTGTTTACACAGACGCTGCCACTCATCTCCACTAGGGATGGGAGAACGCGGTTCGGAAGTTCGGAGTTTGGACCGAATTTGACCAGTTTGGTCGACCGAACCGAACTTCCGAAACAAACTTGATTTTCGAACCGAACTGAACTGAATTTCCGAACTCGGCTCTGTTCACTCATCCCTAAAAGATAATATTCCATTTATTTCAATGGTGTTTGAATTTCCAAACTTTGTTCAGAAGTTCAGAGTTCGGACCGAACTCGAATAGTTCGGTGGACCGAACCTAACCGAATTTCCAAACTTGGTTCTATTTGCCTATCCCTTATCTCCACCCATTGAAACCGGGTGGAGGCATCTCGCGTGTTAACTAGGGGTGGGACTTGGGGCAAAAAACCTGTTACCGATTTTACCAGTTAACGGTTTACAAAAAATCGGTTTACCGGATTAAAACCAGTATACCGGTAATGTTTTTTTCCCCATTGATTTCAATGGGGAACTGTCCCCATTGAAATAAATGAAAAAAAACCAACAATACCTCCCACCTTCCCCTCCCAGGTGGAAGGGGGATACCCCCCCACCCCCCCTGCCCAGTCTGGATTTTTTTAAATTTAATTTTAACCTGAAGTCCAGCTGCTAGTGTGGGCTTTGGGCCGCTGCCGCACCAGCGGCGGTGACCCGGAGCCCACACCAGCAGGTACTAGGTGATCCCTTGGGTGGGGGGTGGTTTAACACCCCCCACCCCAGGGATTGCCCTACCCCCTCACCCAGGGATTGCCTTACTTTCCCTCTGGGTGGTGGCGGCGGCAGCAGCAGCATCACGGCATGGGTCCGGCTTTCAGCACTAGTGGATGGCTTCAGCGCTTCACTAGGCCTTCCGAGGAAACCACCCCACATGCCAGGGATTGCCTAGTGCTGCTGGTGCAGGCTCTGGGTCGCCACCGCCAGCGTGGCAGTGGCCCGGAGCCCGCACTAGCAGCTGGACTTCAGGTTAAAATTAAATTTTAAAAAATCCAGGCTGGACAGGGTGGGTGGGTGGTGTCCCTCCTTCCACCCACGCAGCCTGGATGGGGGAGGGAAAATGTGTTTTTTGTTGTTGTTTTTTTACATTGCGGCCATTCATTTCAATGGCTGCAATGTAAAAAATCTGGCACGGGGAACCGGTACCTGTACCCCAGATTACCGGGTTAATCCCAAACTGCCAGTACAGCAAAATACCAGCAGTTTTGGATATCGGGGGAACCGAAATTCCTACCCCTAGTGTTAACGTGAGCCAAAGGTCCTGATTTGTATGGATCCTTCTTTTCCTAAAATTATTTCCTATTATTTCAGGCACTGGCGTGCTCTGGTTGGTCCCAGTCTCTATTTGTAGCTATTGGTGGGATTTCTCTGTGTGGATGGTTGGGGTGTGGCAGGTCCTGCAGTGCTGCAGGGGGCTGGACTAGATGACCCTTGAGTTCCCTTCCAGCCTCGTGACTCTATGACTCTATGATTCACTGGGCAAAGTTTGAGTAAATAGGACATTGCTGGTGAAACATAACAAGAAGATTAGAAATTGTATGTGATCTTCTGACTTGCCCCTCACATCTACCCTGCCACAGACAAAACTTATATCCCCGGGTGCCCTTCTTTAGTCACACCAGTGCAACGTAGGGGTGTGCACCAGGGCCCCATTTAATTTTTAATTTTTAATTATAATTTTCATTATTAAAATGTGTCATTTTCATTAATAATGAAATGTCACTTTTCGTTGTTGTCGCTATCAGTACCAATTTCAAACTAAGCTTTTATTTTTGGTATCGGTACCAATTTTGTGTGCCAATGAAGAATTATTGTCAGAAGTTACATTCCTTCCCCTTCTCATTGTGATACAGAAAGAAGTGCACACAATAATATATACTGTACACAATATGTAGTTTTATTTATATAATATATACAGAATCTAAGCTAAAGCTAACCTATGTATAATACAAAATATTCCTACCCTATAATCCTAATATATATAATAAAACAGTCTAGTATCAAAATATATAATCTATAAATATACAACTAATATCTATATCTATATAATATATTGGCAGGAGGAGACAGACAGGGGAAGGGAAAAGGAAAATCGTATATCTACTATCTATAATCTAATCTAATCTATGTGTATATAGTCTGTCTAATCTATCTATAGTATAGCTACTATCTCTAATCTATCTATGTGTCTATCTGTTTGTCTATCTATCTATAAACTATAATACTTATATCTATCTCTCTATATGGCCTTTTTTACATGGGCCTTTTTTACATGGACGCCACCGTGGCACTGATGGATGGAGATGGATGAGTGAGCACACCCACCAGCGCCGAGCAGGGAGACATGTACACAGACATCACCACGGGAGGTTGTGGGAAGGAAGGGGAGGGGCCGGCACACACCCATCAGCCAAACACCCACCCCAGGAAACACTGAGCAAAGACCCAAGACATTTATATGGACTGCCTAGACACCGAATGGAAGGGAAAACATGCCCAGCACAGTGATGTGACAACATGGCCAAGGAAGGGCAAACAAAGCCGCAGCACAAGGCACTGCCCCCAAACCACCAGACCCCATGAGGGCGGGGGAGGAGGGAGTTGGAATGATAGGAGACACAAAGTAACAGCCTCACACAGGTCACGGCACACAGACCAGGCAGCCGGGCACCGTGGGCCCAAGGGAAAACAGCCCCACCATGCACAATGGAACACTGGGAAACACAGGATGTAAAGGGAGTGGGGGGAGACCAAAGCTGGGGGGAGGCGACCAGGGAACAAGCAAGTCCTGACATGAAGAGACAGGATCAGAAACGGATGGGGCCCATTCCTAGAGACACACAAAGACCCCCAACGTACAACCACACATAGGAAACCCCGGGCAACATAACACTGCACCAGGAACAAGACAGACTGTACAATACACAGAATTGTATTACTGTGATACAATACAGTAATATTGTATCACACTTGCTACCGACATTTCCCTCCTCGCTCTATACCACTTGTCACACAGTGTGGTCACTGTCAATGGCATGGCGACTAGCTCACGCTGTATCCACCGCCATGGCCTCTGGGACCATTGCACATCCTACAGGGCAGTGCCACAGGGGGTTCCTTTGTAGCTTTGCAGCTTTTTGGAAGGCATGCAACATTTGGGTGCTGCACCAAGGAGGGCAGACCCCACAACATGCGTATGTCTCTTTCCAACACACTCGGTTGCCCCCATGTAATGACATATCACTCACATGGTATGTTGTGCTTGTAACGTTTTATTGGGGGATATTTACAGGGGTTGGGCTTTGGTGTCTGTGGGGTCTCCCACATCTCCTTCTTGATGTACCACTGGGGTTCAGCTCTCCGTGGCTCGTCTCAGTCACAGCCCTCCTTGGACGCCGGCTGGTGGGCCCTGGGTCTTCAGCCTCCACCGGCCATTCCACAGGCAGTAGGGCATCTTCAATCTGTGAGAGGGTTACATAGCAGTGTGGTTAGCTGTCCCCCCTTACTCGTGTGCGCTTGCTGGTGGGCCAGCGCATGGAGGACCCTTGTCCCTCGCAACATGCTGTGCACCCTTGCTAACCCTCCCTTTGGCCCATGGCCTCAGAGTACTGGTCAGTCCACTTCCCTGTTACAGGTAGCTCACCTCACAGGATCTTACCTGCTCCTGTGGGGCAGTCGGGCCTGGTGGTGGGGTTGCTAGGGGTGCAGGGTTGTTGTCGGTGTGATCGTGGCCTGGGTGGTGTGGTGTGGTGTTGAGGGCTGATTGAGGGGAAACGGGAGGAGCTGGAACCATCCGGGGGGGGAAGGGTGTTGTGTTGGGCACATGGGGAGAAGGCCACCCCTGTGGGCCAGGCCAGGGTAGAGCACCTGCTGGGGAAACCAGGGTTGGGAAAAGACCTGGGTAGGGGGCACCTGCACCTGTTGGAGGGTGCCTTGCTGTTCTAGGGCTGCCGGCGCTCCTACCATGGCTTGGAGGCCCGTATCATGCTGGGGTTGCTGCCTCAGGGCCTCCAGTGTGGCATGTATGCGCCTGAAGGCCCTTTCAGCAGTTTGTTCCAGCGTGACATGGGCCCTCTCCCTCTCCAGACTTTCCAGGCGCTGCTCATATAGGAGGTCGGCAGCCTGGCACCTGTCCCACAGGTGCTCTGTGCAGGACTGGGTGAGGATGGTGGTTATTATTGCCTGGTCCCTTTCCCCCTCCTGCTGCAGTACCTTCCTGGTTCTTGCTTGTTCAGCGAGCTGGGCTTCTGCCAACCTTCTGGTTTCTGCCAGCACCTCCCTCCCTAGGTCCTCTCTCCTCCACCAGTTGCAAGCCCGCATCTCCCAATTCCACTCCGCATTTCTGGCGACTGCAACCCGAGCAGGAGCCGGAGGCTCATCTGTGTACGGGAGGGGGGATGGTATAGATTAGCAGGGGTACTCATGCCTTCCCCTGTGGCCATTCCTGTCCCATGCCTGTGTGCATGGACCCCCTCCATACCTTGCTGGCCCATCAGCCCATGCGTGTCCTTGTCTGTTAAGGGCCCGGGGGCTTCGGATGTACCCCCTGTCCCCTCAGTGTGACCCAGGCACCTCTCACCACTGTTGCCGTGTCGGTTTTGATCTACCATCAGTATCCTGGTCGCAGGGCCTTGGGATGGCCTCCAGCTCCTCCACTTACTCCTCCAGGGCCACGACCTCCTCCTCCCACACCTCCGTGTCCCCTTGGTCTGTTTGAGGGAGCAAAAGTTGGTCAGTTCACCTATTCCTTCCTGTTTGAGCCCTGGCTGCCATGGGCTGGGACGCTACCATTCCCTCGGTGTCCCTCGTACCTGGATCGTATTCCTCCAGCTCCTTGGGGGCATCCCTGGGATTGGGCCTCTCTGTGAGCACCCCCTGTCCCTGTGGGGTATAATCGTGTGGGCTCCGGGGGTGCAAGCGGAGGGTGATGTTCCTGCTCTCTGCCTCCAAGGATGCCTCCCACACCTCTAGGATGGGGATGTCACCTCCAGCATCCTGGCTGGCCATGCCAGGGGCCGAGGGCACCATGGGATCGGACGGGTGTGTGTTTTCTCTTTGTCCTCTTTCTGTCCCTGGTGAAAGCCGTGCCTTGGATACGAGAGGCAATTATGTCCCCATCCATGCAGAGGAACCGATCCAGCTCCTCCTGGTACTCCTGTGTGCGCATCGCACGGCTGGACCTGAGATTGTTGTCCTTGTTATGTTTATATCCAGACCTCAGATCCTTTGGCAGCTGCATGCACTGGATTACATCCCTGTTGTACCCCAACCGCTGCACCTCCCGGGCGATGCTTTTGTAGACCTGTTTGGTCTTATAGTTCTGCATCAGGTCATTCTGGACCTTTTCAGTCCCCCCCACGCAAATAAATGCCCTGGTCTCATTGCTGGACCAGGGCTCCCCTTTTAGGGCTCTGCATGTGGGGGGGAGGGGCACCAGCTGTGTGGTGTGGGGCCCGCTCGGTGGCTGTTGTGACAGTGGAGTTTGAGGTCTCCTGTGGGGGGGAATGCATTTGAATGAACGGTTGTGACGCTGCTCCCCAGTGGCTTCTTGGGGTGTTGTCTGGCCCATCCCCTTCCCTTCCAGGTGTTCCCCCTGCCTTACGTGACTGCCACTGAGACCCTTTTTGGCTGTCTCCCTGATAGTGCTTTGCTCCTGGGTGTGGTCACTGTCCTGTGGGGATCGGGGGAACTGTCAGCTGTGTGAACGGGTTTTCCCCATCATTTCCACGGCCTTTATTTATTTATTTACATTTTAAAAATTATTCTGCCCCTCCTGCCCACAGGGCAGCCTGGGGTGGTGAACAATAATATAAATGATAAAACAATTTAAAACAATTTAAAACAATATAGCTTCTGCAAACGCACCCTGACAAGAGAGCTAACACAGAATGAAGCAGTTGAGCCCTACAATATAAAGATTTTCAGTACTCGCCTCCAGAGCCCTCCTGAATGGTTCTGGGAGGCAGAGGCATTGAGGAATCACAGGGTGCCATTTAACTGCCGGGACCTGCTTGCTCTGCTCATTGGCCAGAGATACATCCATGAGGTCCTTCCCCTCCCAGTTCAAGAGTTCAGCACTGTTTCTGACTCCGAGATGTCTGCTCCCTCCTCCCCTCTCCACATTTCCCTCCAAAAAACGCCTGCCAGGGAATAAAGCAATAACAACTTTTGTTGTCATTATTGATTTTGTCATTATTTTTTGTCATTTTCATTATTGCAATAACAAAAATCACAAATAATTCATTTTTGTTATCGATATAACAAAAATGACTTGCACACCCCTAGTGCAACCCTTACCTGTAATGTGTACCTATAAGTAGAATTTGGGCCTATACAGTTGTAAGCCGCCTCCTTGGGCACATGGAAACCAGTGTGTGTCTCAAAATTGGTCTTAGTGGCTTCCAAAAATATCAAATTCAAGAGCACTTGGTGGTTGTCCTAACTCAGTCTTTAACTGAAGTTAGTTGAAGTTTCACCATTGATGTCAAAAGGATTAAAGGAACAATTAAGTCAATACTAGTTGTTTTTTGAAAATCCAAAACTCATAGCAGAGGTGGGGAAATTGTGGCCCATGAGCCTCACACGGCTATTTGGCAGTTCAAGTGTGGCTCTTGGTTGGGACAGTCCGGGGTCCCATGCAGCCTTAATGGTCCTGGGCTTTACTTCAAGTCTCAGCAGTCTTCAGATGCTGTCTTCAGAACCTCAGAAGCCAGGACTGCAGAACACCAGCTCCACCAGCCAGTCACAAAGCAGGAGAGGTTTCTGTGTGTCTGCATCTGTGTGTCTCTTGTGGCTCTTAGGCCGTTTTTAGACGAGCGCGGCGGCGCCCGCGCTTGTTTCCAAAAAAGCCGGCAGCTCGTTCTACACGAGACGCTGCCGCCGAATACGCGCATGTGCGGCCCGACGCGCATCCATTTCCAGCCGCGTCTGACCAGCCTCGATCGCCGACCCGGTCAGTTCGCGCACGGAAATGGATGCGCGTCGGCCGCGCATGCGCGTATTCGGCGGCAGCGTCTCGTGTAGAACGAGCTGCCGGCTTTTTAAAGAAACAAGCGCGGGCGCCGCCGCGCTCGTCTAAAAACGGCCTTAGTCATATGAACATTTTGGTATATGGCTCTTGAGGTTAGGATCTTTGCTCACCTCTTCTTTGTAGTTTAAATGTATCAGCTGACATACTGTAAACTAAGGTCTGACCCTCTTACTTATGGTGTTTTATTAAAACATCAGATTTTACCGTAGTTCTTTAAGCTATAGCTAAGCTATAGCTTAGCCATAATAGTGATATTATTATTCAGCATTTTTCATAATCATTCTGAATGCTAAATCTGAAGCTCCCTGAAAAATTTAATATGCAGATCACACATAATGCTTTCTGGCTGGTGTTGATTTGAGCTATCAACTCTCAGCCCCTAATGATCCTGCTAACTTATGTTGCCTGGCACTGTCAGTATGATCCTACTCATCTGCCTGTGACACCTAATGCTAGAGCTGCAGTAGTAAGGACAGAGAGACAAAAAATGTACCATTAGAATGAAAAAATATAAATTATTGATTTGGTAGAACTATAAAGCAGATTTTAAAAGTACAAAAGATGAGTAGAACATCAAAGTGACTAGCAATAGCAAAGTGAAAATCAGAGGGAAAAGATAAAACTTTGATAGCATTTCAATTAAAGCTGGAAGACATCATATTATATTTCTTTACTGGTATGAAGAGGCGGGATAATTTTTCCCCATGGCCAGATGAGTCTCACTGACTACAGAAACTTTGTGCTAATGTTGTTCAAATTGGCATATTCCCAGGGAGCGGGAATTGTTCAAAAGAAGGAGCATCAGAGAAGATGTTTTAGAATCTCAAGTACTGAGGTCATTTCACAGGTATTCATTCTGCTGTGTAACATTTTCATAGGCCTATGGAAATGCTTCAAGCAAGGCTCTAAATTAGGAACTTTAGTGACTCTCAACTCCTCTGTGTTTTGACACATTGTTACAGCTCATGCTGTCATCTTCTATTGGAGAGGCTAGACTTTGTTTTGTGTTCAATAAATAATCTCAGAGAACATGCTGTTTAATCATCTACCTGCAAGAGATTTGCAGAATAATTTATTCAGTGTTTATTAGCAGGTGCTACATTTCGCTGAACAAGAATTATGGACTCACATTTGGTAGTTACAACTGGTTTGAAACATTCTGCAAACTATGATAGTGAGATACAGAAATGTATAAAATGAAGGATGATTAAAGTACATAGGAAGGGAGTTGTGGTAATTTGATGCAGCATATTACTGCTGTCTCATTCATCCAACAGAGACTATTGGACAGCTGTGTGATCACAGCATCTTTGTGCTTCCAGGATGGTAGAGTTGTACTTTCCCCTGTGTAGCGGGGGCATAGAGAACCCAGGTTCTAGACTAAAAGGCATCAATTCCTGACATTTTGCTATCTCATGTCAAGCTACTCAATAAGTCTTGCTTGCTGGGGATTGTGAAATTAGATAACAGCATAATACAGATGCCTTTAAAAAAACCTTCAGTTGCATCTTAAGTGGAGGTTTTCTAAGCCACCTGGGGAGTTTCGATGCCAATTCCCATTAAATTTAATGGGAATTAGACATCTGGATCCCTTAGGCAGCTTTGAAAATTTCAGCCTTAGTTTATATGCTTAAATGCCTTTAATCAATAGTACTTTAGACAGAAATCAGGCTGAAACTGAAAAACTCCCTGAACAAAACCAAAGCTTGGCTAACTTCAACCTGGGCTGGATTTCATTCTGGAAATGCCCCTCCGGGCTGGCTGCGGCGGGGGTTTGGCGGCACCCCCCCCTTTCTGGAGGAAGCAGGTGAGGACTGGTGCAGCCGCTAAGGCAGTGCTAGGGAACAGGGAGGGGAGGGGCTGAACGGTCNCGGATTTATCCGGTGACCACAGGCTGTCGTCCCGTGGATCCTCCGTTCCATCTGAAGTTAAAGATTCTAAAGTGGACCGATCACGTTTCTTGGCTATCACTTTGCTAATTGCACCCAGAGATGGAGGGGAATGCACCTGTTCATTATTACTTTTGGCCTTTATCTCCTTAGGACCTGGTAATATGTAAGTATCTAATTTTTGTTGCTTGGGCTGGGAAAAGGCACCCTGAGAGACCTGACCCTGTCTCCCTCTATTGCGAGTCATTAGTGCCGGTTATCCAGGCAGGTTAACTACAAAAATACCAATCTCCAGAAGTTCCTTATTACGTATGTATGTATGTTTATTGTGGTGTTAGCTTCCGCCATAGCCAAACAAGACACTACAACCATAGGCCAGCAGCACAATACAACACACAAAACAAAAACAACAACAATAACAATAGAAAAAATATAATATACATAATACTTCCAATAAAATCATCCAAAAATGTTTAAAATAATCTGGTCAATCACCCCCCTATAAAAGAGGATCCGATGGTTAACATTTGTCACATAACAATTGTCTCTATTGGGAGTCCAGAATGGCACCCCCTGAGAATTCAATATCCCTTGACACTCAAAAGTCTAAGTGCTGTCTCTTATACACATCTAGATGTGTATAAGAGACAGAAGTAACCCCACCCCCTACATAATACAAAACCTATCAAAAAAGCCCACCTTAGCCCCATAACCGGCCAAGGCAGACCCCCTAAACAATACTAAATAAGTCAAAAATACCCACACAATTTACAATTCAACAATTCCCAAGGCAACCTCTCATTTAATAAGAGGCATACCCCCAAAACTCCCTCCCACCTGATCACAAAACTCAAGCCCCTCAACCCCTCACTGGCCCCGAAGGGCCCCCAAAGGGCCACACCCTTTGGCCGAGGCCCTTTGGATCACGGCCTACGGTGCAGCTGCAGGCGGTGTCTCTTATACCCTGGCCATTTCTGGTAGCGGTGGCAGGGGCAGGGGCACAGGTCTCAAGTCAACATCCCCGCTCCCCCCCCCACACTCACGTACCCCCCTCCTCCCAGAAGGGACAGAGGGGAATCCTGGCATAAAGACAGCAACAGCGGCAGCAGTTTGGCCCATCCCAGCAGCGCTGGCAACAGTGCGTCACCCAGGGCGTACCAGAAGGCAGGAGGGGAAAAAAATCAAATGTCTGGGCACATTTTAATCTGGTGCGGGCGGATGATCCCAGGGAGGTGCGGTGCACTGTGTGCAATAAGCTGGTGAAGCATGGGCAGGTGCTCACCAACCTTGGGACAACCGTCATGGCGAGGCACCTGAAATCATGCCACAGCACTCTGCTGCTAAGCGGGAAGGCAGGGGAAGTGGATGCAAGTGGGTTCCCAACTGCAGCAGCCAGTCATTCGCCTCCTTCAGTGGGCAAGCGTCCTGCACCAACTGCTGCCTCTAGCAGCAGGAGCAGTATTCCTGCTACTAAGGGGGAAGAACAGCAGCAGGAGCCTCACCAGAAGTGCCAGCCCACCATGGAGGAGCTGGGGTGGGGGCAGCTGCCAAGCCCGTCGGCAGCTGAANCTGATATGGCGTGACGGGGTGACCCCGGCGGGGAATGAAAGGGTTGTTTTCAGTATGGGGCCAAGCGGCCCCGTAACGTCTGAAAATACCCTTTACCACTGATCCAAAGCCCCATGTGTATACCGCGTGAAGCTCCAGGGCCTTTGCAGATGCAAAAGTGCTGGTTAGGTGCCACGGAGGTGTTGGAAGTTGCTGTAAAACTTCTGTAAAAGTCTTGGGAATTTTGAAATTGATGGGAAATTACAGAAAATTACAGCCACCAATTTTGACAATGGTGGAAGCACAGGATCAGCAGAGACTGATGAAGTACCAACGAACACTCACAAGCACTCCTGAAAGTTTGGTATTTCCCTGTGGAATGGGAACACTTGCTCTCATCTCAGCCCTCGTCGTGAACTTGTTTATTTTTTATTTGTCCCCTGTCCTTCTTAAAAAGGCTCAGGAATTTGGCCACCCTGACATATTCTGAGCCAAGATACACAAGGATGGATTCTTACCCACAGATTTCCTACCTATGTCACACCCTCATATTGGTTTCTTTCCATGTCATTTATCTCCAGGTAAATGATGGTTTTCTTAATGGCCTTCTGCAAATTTTTATGTAGAAAGGGCACAAGAGCCTAATAATAAACAGTAGCTCTAATGCTGCAAAATGAGAGGAAAATAGAAAAAGAAGGATCAGTTAAGTAGCCAACCTAACAACTGGAGCATGTTACAATTTCTGCCTCCTTAAAGTAATTGAAATAATGACTAGACAAAAGACTGCATGATTCTAAAATTTAGATAGCAAGGCTAAATCACAGCACAGCTAATTGAATGTACGCATTGTGGTTTGAATTACGTTTCATTGGGTAATTTCAGACGTGACGAGATCACAGGCAATCACCCTGAATCACAGTGGATTCAGGGTGGTGGCTGTGATCCCGTGCACGTCTGTTTGAGCCCCACCAGATGTTCACCACAGTGAATCTCTGGCGGGGATCAAAGCTAAACATGGTTATAAGGATGGTGCTGGCCCCATCTCCAGAACCGTGGTTAGTTTGGCCACGATCCGGGACAGGGCTTAGAATGACCATGGGTAACAACTGTTACCCAACCCCGTCCCGGAATCAGGTCCCAACCACGGGATGGGGTCGGGCGCAACGGCCTGATTGACTGCTGTGCCCGCCCATATCCCCATGGGCAGCCGGCCGAGGTAGCACGGAGAGCGGGGCTGAGCGGCTGCACGTCGTGCTGCTCAGTTCCGCCCCCTCCGAGATTCCCCACAGCAATCAGCCTGGCACCTCTGATGGACGGCTGGTCTGATCACGGACCGGGATCTGAGATGGATCAGGGTTCAGTGTGGCGGGCCGAAAGGCCCTTCATGACTGAAATTACCCATTGTGTTTGTGACTGGAAGAGCACAAACTTTTGAGCTAGTTACTTTTGCCTAGTCTTGTTTTCTTTCTGAAGAACACAAAAACAAAACGATTACAGTCACCTCTGTCCATGTGTTGGGTACTAATAGTGGGAAACACTTCACTTCTTGCTAAGGCTTTGCACTTGATGCCCACTCTCTTGACATTGGCTCCCTCTACTTTAACTTATTCAGAACAAGCTCCTTCTCTTTACCTTCAAGGCTCTTTATCACCTTGTTCCCCACTATCTTTCCACACTTGTCACCTGCCACCTTCCCACCTGGGAGCTTTGCTCCTCCTCTGCCACCCTTTCAACATTAAAATATTTCCTGAAAACCTACCTCCTCCATTAGGCTTTCCCTACCTCCTCACCCCTTTAGACTTTACATGGATGCCTCCTCTTCCCTCTTTCACTCATAGTCCTCCTCTTCCCTGTAACTGTGGGTGATTTCAGGCGTTACGGGGCCCATTGGCCCCGTACCGAAATCAACCCATTCGTTCCCCGCCGGGGTCACCCCGTCACGCCATATCAGACGTGCCGGAGGGATCCCGGTGGGGAATCCGGGAGGGGGCTGGGCCGCGCAGTGCAGCGTGTGGCCGCATGACCCCGCCCCCTCCACGCACCCCGCTGCCTGCCCTCCGAGGAGACAGGCAGGCGGCGGGGCCAATGCGGCCGCCGCGGCCGGT
>QEPC01001858.1:489630-500854 GCA_003113815.1 Sphenodon punctatus
AGGAGAGACAGACATGATCCCACACATGCTGTCACCTGCACTATATGGTCAGAGGGAGAGAGAGAGAGAGAGGCTCCCCACTAGAATGAGAGAGATGGAGAAGGAGGGAGAGAGGTGTATCCAGCTCAAACTACCTGCCACCTGAAAGAACCAGCGAGAGCTCTCATCTGTGACCACATCCACCAGCAAACCTACCAGAATGAGATGAAAATAACACACAACATATTATATGTGCCTGCCTGTAGGGATCTGACAAGCTGTATACAATGAGGAGAGATTCTGCCACCTGCCAGAAGCACTGCAGCACAGCGGGGTAAAAGATTGGACAGTTCAAACTCAGCTGGTAACAAAAAATATAACTTTAATAATAACTTTTTAGAAAACAAACTTTAACAGGGAAGGGGGATAATGGACCATGGGGACGAGGGGCGGGCACCTTGGCCACAGCAAATCCGTGTTGCCAGGCAAATTCAATGTCCGCCTCATTGGACTTCTTCCAAGATATGACCGACTGCCGGAACAGTTCGATGGAATCCTTTTCGGCACAGAGGTAGTCCCAGTAGGCCTCCGACTGGCGATTCCTTACCTGGAGCACCTCGAACTGCTCCACCAGCCGGTCCTCCATATTTTTGGCATGGGCCTGGAACATCTCCATACAGTTTTGTGTGGGCCTCCTCAATTGGGCCTGAAAGGCCCTTGCCTCGACGGACTCCTCCCGTGGGGCTGGAGGCTCCTCATCAGAGCTGGAGGGGAAAGACCTCTGGTGGCGGTGCTTCTGCCGGGCCTTCCCCCCTTGCTTCCGGTGATGCTCCAATTCCTCGCCAGAGTCCCTGCGGCTGGAGACATCCTGACACGTCACCATCTGGCCAGTTGGCACTGACCAATCTCTCTCTGCAGGGTACTTCCGTTCCTAACAGGTCAGAGGGCTATGCATACCCTGTTGTTCCAGCCCCTATGCCTTACCTTGCAGATGGTGAATCCATTCTCCTTATCATACCACTTCCAGACACTAGACCTTGTCCACCTACTGTCTGGGGGTGGAACTGGTGACCTCTGCCTTGGTGTCCTCCTGCACCTGGCACCAGCATTGTAGGATTCCTCATCCTCACCCTCTCTGAAACAGGAACACATAAACAACACCAAAGTAATATTATGCATTTATGATGATGCCTCTAGTCCCCCCTCCTTGAGGTGCTAGGGATGGCAACAGGAGACAGTGACCCTGGCTGGCACATGCAAATCTAAAGGACCCTAGCTGGCACGTGCAAATTCTGCCCTTCTTTTGGTGCTAGGGAGGGATGGCAATGGAAACGAGACCCTGGCTGGCACGTGCAAATCCTACCCATCTTTGGGTGCTACGCAGGGAGGGCAATGGAGATGAGACCCTGGCTGGCACATGCAAATCCTGCCCTTCTTGGGGTGCTAGGGATGGCAACAGGAGACCCTTGCTATGGATGGATGGCACATGTCTGGGTGGGGGTGTTCGTGCTCGTGCCTGACTGCTGGAAGAGCCCCCCACTCTCCCTGTGCTAGACATCCACTGCCACCCACTGATGCCCACTTTTTGTGCCTGACTGCCCACCATCCACCCACTCACCCACCCACTGCCAGTGAGCTCGTTCTAAAGGATAGTATTCTTCTTGTCTTCAAAGTAAAAAAAAAGTTTACAAACCTGGCAGCACCTCTTGTGCCCGCCTGCTCCTCTGCTGAGAAGACCTCGACCTCCACCACCGAAGGTCCAGATCTCGAACCAAACGACCGACCGAACAAACGACCGAACCGCAACCTGTTTGCACATCCCGACTACTTCCTTTTACAGGAAGAGCCACACCCCAAACACACTGGCTTCCTGCCAGCGCTCATCTTAGGTTTTGTGTGGCAGCCATTTTGGTTCTTTGCCAGTCCTCTGTGGCTCCACTCTGCCTCAGAGACTTACATTCCCAAACAGGAAGATACAGATTTTGAAGTCTGAGCTGAGCAAACTGCTCCAAGTTCAAACTAGTTTCCTTTAGGAGATGCACTTCTTAAAAGGAAGATTGCTGCCCAAGGAAGGGGGAGGGGGGAGAAGAGATTCAATAAAGCAAACAATAAAGAAGTGTTTGTCACTGGCAGTTTTATTGCAAAGCATTACTGTACCAAATGAACCAAGCAGAGCATTTATGTTAATTAAATTGACCATAAACTAGGGGCTTCACTAATGTTTCATTTCACCTTTCTACTGGGACAGACTAATATTAAGTATTTTGGCACTTGCAAAATATTTCAGCTGAAAGGAATAGCTGCCATAGAAAACTAATGTTTGTTGTTGAAAGAGATTTAGGAGTCTATTAATTAAAAGGCATTAATGTACAAAATACAGATGAAAAAAATGTTTCCTCTTGTATTGTTTCTGTGTAGGGAAGGAAATTATTGGCATGAATAACGTAATAGCCTTTTACTGTAGCATCAGCATTTGCTATGCATTTGATATATGGTTTAGGGGCCCCAATGCTCTGTTGTTGCATTTAACAAAAGTAATCCCAGCATCTCAGTTGTAGTTACAGGGTGATGCAAAAGATTTGATCCTGCCTCATTAACTTTCATGGGAGTAGGAGAAGGCAACTTGCGTAGTCACTTTTGGTGAAGACCATATTTATTTATTTATTTATTATTAAAATATATATGCCGCCCCCTTCTGATATAAGCATCTCTGGGTGGCTAACTACATTTTAAAATACATGACAGAATAAAATACATTAAAACAACCTAAAATCCCCAAATTAAAATAACCCAAACCCTCCCTAACCCAACCCATCTCCCTCAGTAAAGGCTCGGCGGAACAGCCAGGTCTAACACTATCTATGGAAAGAGGGGAGGTTGGCGGTCAAGTGGACCTCCAATGGGAGGGAGTTCCACAGCCGTGGTGCAGCCACAGAAAATGTCCTCCTCATAGTTGACACCCGGGAAACCCAGGGGACCTTGAGGAGGGTGCCCCCGGCTGACCACAAGGGCCAATCCAGAAGCTGAGGTGGCCCTGCAGGTAGGTGGGGCCCAGGCCATTTAGGGCTTTAAAGGTCAACACCAACACCTTGAATCGGGCCCAGAAGACTATTGGCAACCAGTGCAGAGAACGAAGCACTGGTGTAATGTGCTCGCATCAGCCCGTCCCCTTCAGGAGATGGGCCACCGTATTCTGCACCAGCTGCAGTCTCCGAAACAGCACCAAGGGTAGCCCCACGTAAAGTGCGTTACAGTAGTCCAGTCTCGAGGTAATAAAAGCATGGGCAATGTTGGCCAGATCTGAGTCCGAAACATATGGCCTAAGTCGACGTACCAGATGTAATTGGCGGAATGCCCTCTTCGCCACAGCCACCACCTAGACATCCAGGAGGAGCTGCAGGTCCAGGAGAACCCCCAGACTCTGGACCTGAGATACCAGGGGAGGACGACTCCATCAATGATGGGGGTCATCACTCTCCCGACCTTCCCCACCACCATCACCTCTGACTTGTCAGGATTTAACCTCAGGTAGGTCAGCCTCATCCAATCCCCCACAGCTGACAAACACCGGGTAAGCATCGAGACTGTCAGACCTGGGACAGATGAAAATGTGAGATATAGCTGGGTGTCATCAGCATATTGATGACACCTTAAACCAAACTCCCTGACAACCTCCAAAAGGCTGCATATACACTTTGAACAAGAGAGGGGATAAGATGGAACCCTTCAGGACCCCATACGTGAGGTCGCAGGGAGAAGATGAAAAATCACCCAGTACCACACATTGGGTTCTCCCAGGCAGGAAAGAATGGAACCATTCAAGAACAGTCCTGTTAATCCCTGCCCAGTCTCATAGCCGAGTCACTAACAACTCATGATCAATGATATCAAATGCAGCCAAGAGATCTAACAGAATCAACAGGGTTGAATGACCCTGGTCTAGCTCACGGGAGAGGCTGTCGACCAAGGCCACAAGTGCAGTCTCTGTGCTATAACCCGGATGAAAGCCAGACTGCAAGGGATCAAGAAAATTGACCCTGTCCAGATGCCCCTGAAGCTGTCGAGCCACCACCCGTTCAATAACCTTTCCTAAAAAGGGAAGGTTAGAAACCGGCTGATAGCTGGCCAGGTGCTTATGTATAATGATGGTTTCTTGAGCAGGGGCCACACCACAGCCTTCTTGAGACAGTCCGGCACCCTGCCCTCCCCAAGGGAGGCGTTGACTGGCCCAGCCAGCAACAGTCCTAGTGTCTCCTGGTTAGCCTTAACCAGCCAGGACGGGCATGGATCTAATTCAAAATAAGTGGCTCGGGCAGTCCCAAGAGCATCCCCTGCATCTGATGGCAACACATCCTGAAATTCATCCCACAAAACAGGACAAGAAGGGGCTTCTACTGCCTCTGGCTCACCTACTGCTAAAAATGCTGCATCAAAAATGTGGTGGATTTGAGTGATTTTATGTGTAAAAAACTCCACAAACAAATCACAGTGGGCATTTGATAACTCTAAATCCAGGCAGAGGGAGGCCGAACTGACCAGCCCCCTCACCACCCAGAAAAATTCAGTTGGGCTCGACTTAGCGAATGCAGTGAGGGCAGCAAAGGAAACCTTCTTTGCTGTCCACAATGGCATAGGTACGTAACCAGCCTCTATGCCGCAATCGGTCAACCTCAGTACGCGAGTGATGCCACCATTGCTCTAACTGCCACCCTTCCCACTTCATTAGCCGCAGCTCCTCTGTATACCACAGGTACTTGTGCTGGCAATTCGGAAGCGGATGCCAGGGACCACAGTCGATGGCCTCCATAAGCACGGAATTTCACATGGTCATGAAGTTGTCAAGTGAGTGGCCATCGAGGTCAGAGGAAACATCCCCTAGAGCGGTCTGGAACCTTTCTGGTTCCATAAGCTTTCGGGGGCAAACCAACCTAAATGGTTCCACACCCTCCCGGGGGCCGACATGCACCAGGATACCAGATGTTGAGGCTAAGGACATCACTATTAGTGAATGTGTTGTTTGGACACAACTGTTGCCTTGTCTTTCCAAGTGGAGATGTATGGGGACAATTCCATGTGCTGTTGTGCTTGTTTACAGTGGTGTAGCTGCCACAAAGCCAGCACAACCCATGTTGTGCAATATTAGTGTAAACAACCTTGTCCATTTTTCTTCACAGCTTACAGTGATTGGGAGGATGGGGTTGCAGGCAGTGGGAAGTGACCCCTGCATTCAGAAAAACTCATTGTCCGTTCAGGGCAATATTTCTAGTCCAAGGGCCTCTCTAAATTAGTATGGAGGCTGCATAGCTCCCAGACTAGTCCAGAGTTGTGCCTTTGGTTCCTGCTTGCATCCCATCCTGGGCTTTACCTCCTTCAGTCATAACATAGAATCAGGCTTGTGGTTACACTGCAGTATAGACTCACAGTATAGTTAAAGTGGAATACAGTTCCTATTTTAACCAGATTCACATATAAAGCAGTATAACATTGAAATCACTAAAAATAGTTTCTGAATATTTCCGAATATTTCCAAATATTTCTGAATATTCAATTTCCAATGAAGTCAGTAGTTGTCCCTCTATTTGTTGCAGAGTAATAACTGATTCGCAATCAGTAAGGACAAATGCAGCTAAAGGTTTAAAAACAGAACTTTAAAACAGAAATGATCCCTGCATTTTTGCTTTTTTGTTTTGTTTCTGTATTAAGAAAAAGCAAAAAGCAAGTGCATAAATATGAACTGGATTTGGGAACAGGAGCAGGCCAATTTCTTTGCTATGTGAGAAGGAAGGGTGAAGTTATAGCTAATTACTAATTAGAAATCAAAATCAAAGGACAAGCATTACAGATATTATGTGAATCCCTTTGTAATGCTATCCCATTAATTTATGTAGGTTTTGAATAATAATGTTTTCCTAACACAGGTTAGCAAGAACTGGCTATTTTTGAAAAGAGACATAATTGTTTCATTTCAAAATCCTGTCTGGTTTTGAGAGTCATTTTCCCTCCAATTACCTACAATTGTTATTAATGTGCAAAGGGTATTATATCTGGATCATTGCATGTTCCTCAAAGAGAAATGTGTCATCACTTCACACATGTTGCAAACTTCTCTCAGTCTTGCCAGCATAGGTTACTATGGAATATACCTGAAGTTGCAAAGCCTCATACATTGGAGTCTAAATACTTTTATGTTTATTCTTAGGAGGAATGGAATTTTTTTGAAATGGTCTTAGAATTTGAATTTAATTTTCAGCAGATTTAGCACTTTCGCTTGAGCTACTGCAGAAGAGCAGACTGTGCTTTGATGATTTTAAATAGTAGAATTTTTTATGTTAGCATACATAAAGGGAAATCAGTCACTGAGTTTGCTGTATTTGACTATTATATCTACCTGGGCAGTCCCAAAATAAGAGGCCATGCTCAACATCCAGTATGTAACATTCCTAACAGAAGCCATTAGGTGCTGAATTTTTCAGAGAACCTTCCTGTCAAAACTTGGTGGGCTTTGAACCCAGTGCATGCTGGATCTCTAGGCAAATCTGTAAGACCAATTGAGAGCTTTGATTGGCTATGCATTTGTATAGTCTTTGTACAGAAGTGCTTGCCACACTTTTTGCAAACTGATTGGCTATGCTTCAGTTTAAAAGACCACCCACAGGAACAGGAAGTTGGGTGGAACAACTTTTAATGAGTGTTTATAGTGTGTCTTTTTGTCCTAATTACTTTTGTGCATGTTCCTGAGCCTCATCTCTAGCCCTGCTTCCTGCCTGCCCCAAGCCTGTATTCCGATCCTCACCTTCAGCCCATGGTCTGACTTCCTCACCTGTAGCCTTTTCCAGCCTCATCTCTTTGATCTAGGCTCCTTGGACTGGTTTCCAGGCAGGGATCTCCTGGCTTGTTTGTGGAACTCACATTCAGGACTGTCCCTAAGCTGGTTTGCTTGGCTTGATTTGACTTTTCCATTGTGACCTTTTGGCATGTATCCTGATACCATACTCTGCCCCCCCCTCCTCCACACACCCTTCCCCCTTTGGTTTGTTGCCTGATGTTTCCAAGACTGCCCATAATCTGTGCCTTATACTTCTGTTTTTTAGGATTACATTGGTGTGGAGCTTTATTGAAAATCTGTTCCCAGATGCATTGAGCATTAGATGAGCAGAAGCTGAAGTCTGGGTCATAACTGGGTAGGAAGAGAGAAAGAAAAGAAGTCAGTGATAATAGTGCAAGACAATACACACCGTTATAGAGAAGAAAAGAGAATGAAGTTACAAGAAATTAAATGAAATATGTGGACTGAAGCAAGAAAGAGAAAAATGTGTGTAAACATAATAGAACATATCATAAATATCATCAAGGGCCTTATTATTTTTAAATGAGAGAAGGAGAGGACTTAGGTCACACAGGATCAGAGGCATTTTCACTATTGTATAGGGGTGTGCAGAAAAACAAATTTAGTATTAGTTTTTATTTTAGTATTAGTTATTAAAACTGCATTAATTTTAGTTATTGTTCTATTAGTATTAGTTATTATGTTAGTTATTCCCATCCCATTAGTTTCAATTTGTCATCCACGTTACATGAAATTTGAAAGGATTGTACCCCTTACCAAGGTGATGATCTGTAGCAAATTTCAGAAAGATTGGATAAAGGGTTCCAATTTTATAAGCAAATTTTAGTTAGTTCACTCTGTTCACAAGACATCGGCCCTTTTCACAGACACTCTAACACTGATAAAATGGGTGCTACATTTTATTATATATTTTTCAGGGTGTTGTGTTTCCAATGTTAGACACAGACACTTCTTCATAAAGATAAGAAGAAAGTTAATTGATTACATAAGCAAGATAGTTGATACAGAGTGGCTACAAAAATGAAAAGTAACAGAACACATTTCTAATCTATACTGAGCAAGCTTCTAGCTAAAGTCTTACCCTATAGAATGTCCATGGAATCAGTTCATACACAGTCAGTTTGGTAATGTTGGTCGGGCTCCAGTTCTTAAGGTTAGAAATCAAAGTCCTTGTCTCAGTGCATGTCTTCCAGCCTTGCTAGCTGGTAAGATCCAGGATGCAGATGAGATTGCTCAAGATGGCTCTGGCCCTTTCCTTTGTCTTGTCTTCCTTTAAATACCTTTTCATTGTCTCTTTGTTTGAGTTTTCCAGCACATGAGCGTGTGGGTTTCCTCACGTAGGCAACCCAGGCAAACAGGTAAACAGGAAGCTTAATTTGCAAGTAAATAGGTTAGGCTGGTTAGGCTTTCAGAATACACATTCTTTAAATGTCTACACTTCCTGGAGTTTCCCGACTGTCAGTTTACACTACATAATTACATGAATTGAGCTGTCAGTTCTCAACATTACATCCATGTTTGACCTCCAGCTTTACATGTATGTTAGACCTATAGTCCCTTATCTCTCCTGTGTGGCCTCATGTTCCTTCGTGACAGTTATGTTTTATTATACATGTTTCAGGGCACCCATAGAGCACACCTGCAGCCCTGCAACATGTATAACACCCATTTTATCAGTGTTAGAGTGTCTGTGTGAAAAGGGTAAGTGCTGAGACTTCAAAAAACAGTACAGAACAATGAAATATTACACACAGACAGACAGACAAGGATTACAGACAAAGATAACGAATGGTGGGAATAATGGGAAGGAAGGGATGAGACACAGAGAGACCTTATAACTAAATTTGTCTAAGTGAGGCTGAAAAATCAGCAAGCGTTCTGTTTGAGACTGAACTAATACTGATAAAGTTCCTCAGCTTGGTAGAAGGTTAAGAACACGCACCATGCCCTACCCCCAAAACCATCCCGAGTCTCTCCCTGATTGGTACAGAAAGCTTTCACAGCATGTCCAAAGAATGACCTATCGAAGAAATTTTCCTGTGTCAAGAGTGTATGCAATTGGACAGAGAAGTCACTCCTGGATCCCCCTCCCTTCTGAACTCTTGTTTACAGCAAGGCACAGACAAGCTGGAGCCATGGCATGTGCTCTAGCCCTGCATACAGCAGTCAGAGCAGAGCTAATAACCGATACTAAAATGTATTCATTTTTTAGTTATTAACCCATTTGTTTTAGTTATTGTAATAACTAATACTAAAATGACTTTTTCATCTGTTATTAATAACTAAAATGAATGCACATCCCTAAAATTGTATTGTATTGTATTGTAAGGGATGAGTACATTTGTGAACCTTTTTGTAAGATTATGAAGGACTCCTTTGGCATTTTATTAAGAAACAGCTCACCTTGAAAAATAGGAAGGTTACCTTTAAAGAGTGTGTTCTGTTTATTTCCTTTGTAATTAAATTTAACAGACTTTTACAAAGTAAGTCCTAATGTAATATATAATTGAATTACACTGTTGATTAATTTTATTTTAATTAATTTGTTTGCTACATACTGCTTTTTAATAACACACTCCTCTGCTTAATAAATTGGAATGATGATAGTGGGAGACCGTGTAAGAGATATTATTTATCTAGAGAGGCTTCATCATTACTATTGATTTTAATGCCTTATTATTCACCTCACAGACACTATAAATAATGGGAGTAAAAATTAAGGTACTTCTGCGGTATGTTAGCAAATGCTTCATTAAATGGGAAATAAATACATATGGACAAGTTATAACTCTTAGTCAAACATCTTTAGGTTATTTTCCAAAGAATGATTAATCTGAATTTTCAAACAGGCAACCCATACTTTATTTTGCAGGTGCAAGAGCCATTAAAAGTAGAATATAAATAAACAATTGAACTGTAGTCTGTTATCTTTTGTATATTTAAATTAGGCTCAAAAGCAGGTTCATAATAGTCAAAACAGGCCTCCCTGAAGGAACTTTATATCTTCATTGTCTACTTATTATTCAAGGCTTATTGATCTGAATTGAGCTATGCAAACACATTATCTATACTCCTGGAGGTATAGTACAAAAATACTAATGCAACTCACAACACAGCTATTCAGTGCTGTAAAATTAAGAAGAAATCATTTACAAACCTATCCAAGGAAGAGTTTGTTATAGAAATATTAATGTAATTATTTATGACAATTGAATTGCTAGCATCACATAATACTGATGAGCATGCATAGGAATTGGATGCTTTCCATGAGGACATGCATTCATCTATGGCCTGACTCAAAGCTTGCTGGAGCAAATTTATTTATTTTTCTTTCCCAATGACTTCACAAGGTTTTTGATAAGACTTATTGAAGCGGAAGATCTATAAACTAGCCTCTTCCTGCCCTGTCTATATCAGTGTTATAAGGGCAAAAGAAGTTCCATGCTGGGTTGGACCAGCATCCTGTCTCCAACAGTGGCCAGCTCCAGTAACTCAAGAGAAGTACATGTACCAGTCATAAAGGTGTGACTGCTCCCAACTCCCGGTAGCCAGGTGTTTAAGCCCCAACTAGTAGACGTTTATGGCTCTATCTTTGAAGAATTTATCCAATTTCTCTTTGAAGCTAGTTGTGCTGCTGGCTTTCACTGCCTCCTCTGGCAATGAGTTCCAGAAGCAGAACTGTATTGTCTGTTGCATGAAAAAGTAATTTCTTTTGTTCATTTTAAATCTGCTGCCATTTAACTTCAGAGTGTCCCCTTGTTCTTTTATTGTTGGAAAGAACAAACAAAGGTCCCTATTTCCTTTCTCCAAGCCACTCATGATTTTATACACCTCTGTCATGTCCCCTCGTAATCGCCTCAACAGCCCTAACCTGTTGAGCCTCCATATGGAATTTGATAAATCCCTTCTATCGTCCTTTTTGCCCTTCTCTGAATCTTTTCCAGTTGTATTATATCTTTCTTGAGATGGGGCTACCAGAACTGCACATAATATTCAAGGTGTGGTCATACCAAAGATTTATACAGGGACATTATGAAACTTTCCCTTTTATTCTCTATTCCTTTTCCAATAATGCTAGCATTCAGTTTGCCTTTTTGACTGCTACCACACACTGCGCTGGTCTTCAAGGAACGATCCACAATGACTCTATCCGTCTCCTGTGTGGTTACACCTAGATTAGAACCTAGCATCTTGTATATATAGTAGTGGTGGGACCCCGGGCCCATTACCAGCTACCGGATTTACCAGTTACCGGTTCTGCGAAAACCGGATTCCCGGATTAAATCCGGTATGCCGGTACCGGATTTATTTCATTGGTTTCAATGGGGTGCTGTGTCCCCATTGAAACCAATGAAATAAATTAATTCCCTCCCCCTCCCCCTCCCAGGCTGCGCGGGT
>QEPC01001858.1:519099-539582 GCA_003113815.1 Sphenodon punctatus
TTCTCACAACACCCACCCTACCAGCCTCACATGGATTTTTTTCCTTATATTTCTAGAAAGGGTTGGAAGGAACTGTCATTCTGAGGGGGCATAGCACTTTTTATACTACAGGAGCTCAAGACCATCATGTGGCTATTATTTGAATAGTGTGAGCATGCACAACCCCGTTGTGAGAATGCTAGGTGCCATTTTGAAGAACCTTCTTTACAAGGCTACAACCTTCTGATCAGCACATGGGGAGCCAGCAGTGGGGGTGGGGGAAAAAAAATAAACTGCAGCATCCCAACTCCATCTCCAACCCATGGCAGCGGCGCAGGGCCCCTCCCTCAGAGGCTGCCATGGGGACATGTACCTGGGCACCGGTGGCACATGCCTCGGGCTGACCCTGGCCCTACTCCTCTTCAGCCTGCCTGAATCTTACAGTGCCCTCATCAATGCCCTGGAGACAAGGCCAGAGGCTGAACTGAAGCTGGAATTTGTTAACGGTAGACTTGCAGATGAATTCCAGCGCAGAAAGGAGAACCTGCAGAATGATCTAAAGCAGGGTAATGAGATTCCACTGAAAACCTCAGACAAAGCTCCTAAGAGGGAAACCAGAGTATACTTCAGATGCAAAAAAAAGGGGCATTTAAAGAAAGACTGCTATAAATGGAAAGCAGAAACTGTCTCCACGAATACCAAAGCAGAGGGTTAAAGTCACAAACAGCAACACTGTTGCTCAACAATGGACTGGGTGCTTCAGAGCAACACAAGACATCTCATCCCAAAATTGGTGTGTAGACTCTGTGGCAATGAGCCACATGACTAGCGATAAAGGATTCTTCACAGGATTGGATCTGAGCAGTAAAGAAAAGGATCTACCTTTCAGATGGGAGAAGCATTAACGTGGAAGGAATTTGACAAGGATTCCTGTACTGCAACCAGTCACAGGGAGGCACATTGACCATACCCATGAAAGATGTGCTCTATGTGCCCAACTTAGAAGGGAGACTCCTGCCGGTGAGGCACCTGGCAGCAAGGGGTCTTACCATTCATTTCCAGGGAGACGAATGCACAATTCAAAGTGGGACAAAAGTACTGGCCAGAGTCACTGCAGATGAGCACCTGTACTGTCTGAACACAGCGAAAGAACAAGCAAAGCTCACTGCGCACAAACCACACGATGACTGCATCCACCTGTGGCATAGACACCTGGGACATAGACACCTAGACAGCATCAAGGAAATGCACAGACAGCAGTTGACCAAAGACCTTAAGATATCAACATGTTCCATAATCATGAATTGTGACTGTTGCATCAAAGCCAAAGCCACGAGGGCTATGCTTCCTAAGAAGAGTCAGAATAGAGCCACGAAACCACTTGATCTTGTGTTCAGCAACATCTGCAGCCCAATGAAGGTTCCCACGCCAGGAGGCAACTGGTATATGGTAACTTTCATTGATGACTATTCAAGGTACACAACCACGTACGTCATGAAGAGTGAAGACGAAGTATTAGACAAACTTCAGGACTATGTGACCATGACGAGCAACAAGTTCAAGTGCAGACAAAAGACACTGTGGACTGACAATGGAGGTGAGTTCACAGGAAAGGAAGTAGAGGACTTCCTGAGGATCCATGGAATTCAGCACCAAAAGACGGTGCCATATACACGCGAGAAGAATGGAACAGCTGGAAGGAAAAACCGAACGCTAACCGAAATGGTTAGATGCATGTTAACAGACTCTGGACTACAAGAAAGATACTGGGGCAAAGCGGCAGTTGTTGTTACCTACAAAATCAGCTGTATTCTAGAACAGTGAGGAAAACTCCATACAAACTGTGGCATGTTCAAAAACCTAGTGTGGGCCACATCAGAGTATTTGGAAGCAAGACGTATGTATATATCCCAGAGGAGAAATGTACCAAGCTGCAAAACAGAGTAGTGGAATGCATTCACTTAGGGTACAGTGAACATTCCAAAGACTACAGGATCCTGGATCCATGCACAGACAGAATAACCATTAGCAACAGTGTGACCTTTGTGGAAAACTCAAGTGACATTGTGATGACTCTCCAAGGTCCAGGCGAAGGAGAACAATCAAACATGGACAAAACCACTGAAAGGGAGCAATCCTCTGAACAAATAGTCGAAATTGGCACAAAGGTAATAGAAGTGCAGGAACAGACACAGCTGGCTGCTGATGCTGAGCCAAGCAGTCGATGAGGTCTAACAAAGGCATTCCCCCCACTCGTCTGTCCTACAAAGTCAGCACCAGTAAATTGTCAGAGCCAGCATCCTGGGAGGACATCTCGCAGATGTCAGAAGGGGAAGCAGAAAAATGGGTAAGAGCGGCTGAAGAAGAAGTAAAGTCCATGCAGGACAACGCGACGTGGACACTTACTCCACTGCCCGCAGGGAGAAAGACTATAGGTTGTAAATGGACATTTAAAATAAAGTACAATGCGCAGGGAAATATTGAACGGTACAAGGCCCGACTTGTCGCGAAAGGATACTCCCAGAAGTACGGAGAAGACTACGATGAAACATTTGCACCTGTAGTTAAGCACACTACAATCAGAACATTGTTAAGTATAGCTGCCGGAAGAGGAATGCAAGTCAAGCATATGGACGTGAAAACAGCGTTCCTAAATGGTGAGTTGAAGGAAGATATTTACATGGACCAACCACCGGGGTTTGCAGACGTTGAAAGGCCGGATCTTGTATGCAAACTGCACAAAAGCATATATGGGCTTAAGCAGGCCGCCAGAGCGTGGAACACTAAAATAAACAAGGTGCTCATGAGGGAAAATTTTACCAGGAGCAAAGCAGATCCCTGCTTATACACAAAGAGACTAAGGGGCAGGTGGATCTTTGTATTAATTTATGTCGATGACCTTATCGTATGCTTTGAGCAAGAAGGGGACGAGTGCGAAACAATGAGAGCTCTAAATCAGGACTTTGAAACTAAGGACCTGGGTAACATAACGCACTACCTTGGAATACAAATTGAAAGAGAAGATGACGGAAGCTATCTTCTCAACCAAAGACAGGCAATAGAAGAGATGATAGAAAGTTTCGGCATGGGGGGTGCGAAGGCAGCAAATACCCCTATGGAAAACAGCTACCCAAAGGAAATCAAAGAACCGAGCTTATTGCTGCCAGACAATAAGCAATACAGAAAGGTGATAGGAAAGCTCTTGTACATTGCCACAATCACAAGGCCTGACATTGCGGTGGCAATAGGTATACTGTGTAGACAAGTCTCAATCCCCAACCCAAAAGGATTGGAATGCAGTGAAGAGGGTCTTACGGTACCTGAAAGGGACTGTGCACCTCAAGCTACAGCTCCCAGCAACTTCCGTGTCAGACCTGATAGGGTACGTGGACACAGATTGGGTTGCAGACCGTTCGGACCGAAAATCTACCAGTGGGTACCTATTTTTGCTTGGTGGAGGACCCATCAGCTGGTAGGAAACAAGTCTCTGTGACACTTTCCTCGATGGAGGCAGAGTACATGGCAGCAGCACATGCCAGCCAAGAAGTTATCTGGTTGCGACAGCTTCTGAATGATCTGGGGGAAAAATTGGACAGACCCACGCCAATCCTGGAAGACAGCCAAGGATGTATAGCGCTGGCGCAAACAGAAAGAATCAACCCCAGAATCAAGCACATTGACATAATATACCATTTCCTGAAAGACTCACAGGAACAAGGACTCATAGATCTGAAATACTGTCACGAAGCCACTAGCAGGGGAACATCATTGCAAGCTATTAAGAAGAATGAACCTAGTGGGTTTGATTAGTGACTGTTAAGAAGGGGTGTTGGATTGTGCAATAGTCACAAGTAAAAGCCCATTGCAAGTCCTGCAAGCTTAATATGGGGCTTGTCCTGTAGGGGGAGGGTCGGGGGATGAAACAGTTTTTTCTCTCTCCTTGTCTCCTCTCTTCTCCTCTCTCTGTCCTCCATCTTGTCCCATGCAATCTGTACAGTATGGAAGCATGTCTTCTGAGCTCTTAGTAAAGTTCTGTTTTGAAGAAACTTCTGCTGTGTGTTATTCAACAGAAATCCAACTCTACCACAGTGTTGTGACCAGCAATAATAAAGTTGACTGTTTTAACTTAAGAAGACTACATTTCTGAAGTCCCCATTGCACTGGGACACAACTCTAACACACTTAGCTGCTTATAAATGGCTGAGTCCCTTTATAGATCCCTTGAAGCTCCTCTAAGGATTTACTCTCTGTCTAGCCTGGAGGTTTGCTGCTGTTGACAAACTTAGCTTCTGTTAACTCTGTCTGTAGGCATAAGGCTGATCCCAGGTCTGTTTAGAGAAATGTGATACCCTGATACATCTTGGGCCACACTCAAACTAAGAGGTAAACCTATGTGACTACTCAATTTTAATTAAATTCAAGTAACTACTCCAGTAGGTTTCAGATGAGCAGTGTAAGCAGAAAACATAGTGTGTTGATTTCAGGAGTACATGTTATTCCTACTCCTGTATATCATCGTTTTAGCATTCTTCATGTGAATGCTTCTGTAGTAAAACAGGAGTAAGGACCAATTACATATACATTAACTGTTCATCAAAATGTGGCCTTGGTAGCTGTCCCCCACCACCTCCCATCTCCCCATCATTGCTTTTTAATCAGTTTCTGGAGAATTGATACTTAATTTACACATATGTTACTTGAAATTATTATTTTACTCCTCATATTCTAGTGCATATTAATAGAGAATTTTTGGTAGTGTTTTGTTCCACACCCACCCACCCAGGCTTGCTTCTCACATTTCCTCACTACCTGGTTCTTCTTAATCCCTCTAAGATACAAAACCTGTCCATTGAGCTCCCCCAGTCCATGCAATAAACTCTCTACCATTCACCTTAGACAGGAAAGAGCAGTCTTTGGTGACTTTACTTCACTCAGATCCAGAGTAGACCTCCTCTCTGATCCCTTGAACAGGTTGGTTGAGGTGGGGGGGGAAAGAGAGTGATACCCTCCTATCTACTACAGAGTTTCTCCAGCAACTTCCAATCCTCATTAGACTGGAGCATGACCCATAAGCAACCCTCTACTCTGCAACTCCATGCAGATGGAAACAATGGTGTTTTTAGACAGACCTAGGAGTGGTCAGCCCTGGATCTGCTAGGGGGCGGAGGCACCCCTGGGTCTGCTACAGTGGAAGCTACTTTAAATGGAGCCCACCTGTAGCAGGTGGGTTTCCCCCAGGGCCACATGGGGCGCTGGGGTGTCTCTCAGGGGAATTAGCTCACCCCCTGCTACGCAGTGTCTGCCTCAAGCCAAGGCAGACCCTCCTCCTTCCAGACAGGGGGTAACCTCCTAGGACACAATCTTCACAGTCCAGAGGGTCTTTCAAGTCTCAGTGTCTTTATTGGACACTTCCCTGTGTCCTGTGTACCTTGGCTGCCAGCTTGTCCACCTGCACCCTACAGCACCAGGGTGGTCTCTCCAGACCTCAGGAGCAAGGCACCAACAACCCCCCAAAGTTCATACCACCAGGTCTTCAATCCCCAGGCCCTGACCAAGTCTTTCCCAGGCTAGAGGCTCCCTTCTGGGCACAGTCTCCTGCAACACCTGGGTCCTACTCTGGTTTCCTAATAGTCAGCACCCTGGACAGCATATACCACAAAGGCTTACCGGGTGATGCTGCCTCTTTGGCTCCCTGGCAGAGACTGAGTTCCCTTCACTCAGCCCTTCTCTTATATAGGCAGAGTGGGCGTGGCCAGGCCTTAACTCCTCACAGCCTTAAAGGACCACCAACCCTGCCCACTCTGTCTTAGGGGTTTCTGAGCCTGTTCACCCCACAGGCTCTTCCCCAACTCTGGGGTCTCCCTTGGACTGCTCCCTGCTACACCGCCACCATCCACAATCCACATAAGCCCCTCTCTCCCTTGCCATAGAGCTGTGGGCAGATAGGGAGCCATTCTAGGCTGCCTCCTGAAGCTCTATGACCGTTGCTAGGGTAACCTATGGCTGGGAGTGGAGCTTCTATAACAACAAATAACAGCTCCAAAGGAGGTAAAATGTTACATATAACAAAAGAGAAAACAAACCTCAAAATGGGATTTATGACATCAAATGTAATACATAGCAAAGACCTAATACCAAATCAGGGCACAAACCAGTAACAAAATTCTCTACACCACGGTGTAAAAAGCACAGTCCAACGAGCCAAAGTCCAAAGAAGGACCAAGCCACAGTCCAAACATACAAAAAGTGTAAATGGAAAAGTCCAATGTTTCGCTGCCAAAAAAGCAGCTTCTTCAAGGGTTCTCCAATAAACCGTGGTATAGAGACTTTTGTTACTAGTTTGTTCCCTGATTTGGTATTAGGTCTTTGCTATGTATTACATTTGATGTCATAAATCCCATTTTGTTATCTCCCCTTTGAGGGTTTTTTTCTCTTTTGTTATATGTAACATTTTACCTCCTTTGGAGCTGTTATTTGTTGTCATCGGTGTGATTATTTCTGCTCTCTAATACCTTTTTGTGTGTTGGGAGTGGAGCTTCAGCAGCTGGCTGACCTTTAGATGGATCACTGCTTCACTCCCAGCTGGTGCTCTGCTTCTGGTGGAGCTGGTCTGGAGCAGGAAGCGCCTGTTCCGTTTCTGCTCTGCATCACCCCAGGGTGGCCTGCCTCTATACGGATGGGCCACCTGGGGATGGGACAGAACAGGTCTCTGTCTAAAGACACCCAATGGTTGACATCCAACCACTTAACATACCAAACCTTCTCAATATTGCACCCTTTGTGCTCCCCAAAAGTATCTATTTAAAAATAATAACATACACGTTTATGGAAAGATTGAATATACCCAAACAACTGTCACTAGCCCCTGGTTCCTGGTATCACTTACTGGACTTGCTCCTTTAGCTCAAATGGTAGAAGCCTTAGCCTTGGAGCTGATAATGTACTTAATGGCGGAGAACCACTGTTACAAACTGATGCAGACCAGAAAGCTGCTTGCTTCCCTGTCAGGATCAGGGCTGGCCTTAGAACATATGTTCACATGATCAGGCCAGGGGTGGGGGGAGGGGGCGTGGAGCCACACAAATGTAAACCCTCATGCTGCATCTAGTGCCCCCACCCCCCACCCTGACGAGCTGCCATGGCGGCCAATGTAGACCGCCATGGTGGCCCGTCATAGTGCTGCTCTGGGCCGGGAACAGCAGGCTATCACATGTGATAGCCTGCTTGGGCCCAGTTGGGAGGGGGGTGTCTTATCCCAGCCATGTTGGTGACTAGTCTGGACTCTGACCCCAGCCAACATGGCCAGGAGAACTCCGTGGCCAACATCTGGATGGCCCCAAACAAACGTGATGGTGGCCCATGGGCTAAAGCAGATCAAAGTGGGCTTAAGTGGACTCCATCACATTTGTTAACACCTGATGTTTCATGATTTTATACATACTTAGAACTGGAAAGGGATGTGGGGGAAACACAACTCTGACACTGGGGCCTGCTTTTTCAACATCAGCACTGCCACAGAAGGAACAAGGGATATGCTGAAGCCAGATATAATAGTTCCTCTTCTTCTTTAGGAGTATTTTGTTGAGGAGTAATGGTTTTCCAATCCTGTCTCTCTGGAAAGGTGAGCCCAGAACAGAGGCCTTGGTGAATGGAAACTGGAGAGGCAACCCTGGGTAGTTCTGGGAAAGAAATAGAACATGTAGGGAAATTAGTAGAGACTGGAAAATGAAAATCGTCCTAAGAATGAACATAAACTTGGATGGAAATTGAGGGATAAAGGAGAGTCACTGGGAGGGGAAATGGACAGAGAGATAATGACAGAAATAAAGAGGGTGAGGCAAAGTAATGAAGGTGAGAGAGGTGAGAGGTAAAGGTGCAAAGAGAAACCTGAAAAGTTGCTTAGAATAAAATGAAGTGCGTTAGAGGGAAATAAATAAATAAATAAATAAATCCAGCACAATTATTAAAGGGAACAGAAGACTACCAGACCTGAATGTACAAAACATTTAAGCACGTGCTCCGTACTTACACATCTATCTAAATACTTTGCTGAATCATGGGGATATAAAATAAGTATGAAGGCAATTGAAAATTGAAAGAAAGTATGAAATTCAGCAAAATATTGAAAGAAAAGCAAAATATAGGAAGAGAAGGGAAAGAAGGAAGAAAAAATATTTTGATGCAGGAAGTTTGCTTTAAAACTATATGCTGAATGTGTGATGTAATAGTGTCCAGACACTTTCTCAAAAACACAAACAAACATGGCAATTTTTAATGTTCCACCCTGTCTGCACTAGTGATAAACCTGATATATCACATTGTCCTTAAGAGACCTACCTTACTTTGCATCAGTGTAACAAAGCATAGGTCTACTCTTGACCTCTCTTTTCTTTGGATGTTGAACAGTCCCCTATTCTCTTTCTAAAAAGCTGACAGCTAAGGAACTATGCATCTCTTTCTGGAGGTGAGTTTCTGTTACTCTCATTTCTTCCTCTAAAGAGTTTTTCTAACTCAGGATCAGGGGGATTGGAATAATTTTTACCCTAATTCTCTGCAATTTAAAGAATGTATGACCTTGAGCTGTCAGTCTTTTTGTCAAGTTTTCTTACCATTCAATTGATTATGAAAAGAGCATATATGCATTCATTCAATACTGCTCACCAGAGGTAACTTGGGTATAACTGGATCCAGGCATGGTGACAATGGAACTGTTGTTGTTATTCCTAAGATATAGGCCAGCCTATTATATGCTTTCAGAGGTTTTTGTGGTTTTCTGCAGATGAAAGGTGTCAACCAAAGAAGACAGAGAAATAAATCCTTCTTTAGATGTCAGTTTAGACTGTCACTTGTATGAAAGAATCCCTCACAACTATAATTTGAGCATCTTCCTCATTAATATAATTTCTTTACTGGGTTCTGAATCAAATTTAAATAAGACTGAGTCCCTCATTTTCCACTTCACACAAATGTACTAACATTTGTATTATGTGCTGTGCTCCAAACAGTGCCACACAGTCATTTGAATAGCAGCTACATTTCTATAGTGGTGAAATTTCTAATGATTCATCTTACACCTGTTTCACAAAATATGTTCAATATGAATAATCAAGTAATGTTCACTAAAGCCACTTTGAGAGCCTTGGACTAAAAGCAGGGATTTTTCCACCTGGGGCTGCCCTGCCCACCACCCCTCTGGTTTCCATAAAAGTCTTCTCCAGTGGTAGGGGAGGGGGTGCTTCTGGACCTGTAGGGACTGGGACCTTTTCTTTCTGGAGCTGCTCCACCCTCTTCCCTCTGCCTTCCATAAAGACCTCCTCCAGTGGCAAGCGGCTGACAAAGGCTTTTGGTTGTTTGGTGGCCATTTGTGGCTGGAGAACTGGAACTGAGGGCAGGTTATGTTTTGGATATGTTATTATTTAAAATGGTGTTTTTTTGTGGGAGATATGAGGCAAGTGGGTTAGGGTGGAAGGAAGAAGTGGGGGTGTGTGGGCTATGGATTGGGTGGGATTTGAGTGAGGGAGAAGGTAATTATGTATTTGTTTTATGGCATGGTTATTTTTCATTGATTGTATTAATTGGGCTAAAGAGAAAAGGCAAGCAGGGGAAAGGGGTTGTGTTGAGGGTTTCTAAGGGATTTAAATATATTTTTATGGGGTATTGGGGAGCTACTTTGTAATCATCTTGTGGGGGGTTAATATATTGTACACTGCCCTGAGTCTTCTGAGAGAAGATAAATAAATAAATAATCATTTAATTGCAATGTAGTAGCATAACATATGCTATTCCTCATGTCTTGGACATACAATTTTAAATTCTAAATTGAAATTAGAGTTGAGAAAAAATTAAATCTAAAACATGTTCAGCAAATATCAGTGTTATTTTAGGATGGCATTTGGAATATAATATCTTTTTGAATATGCAGTATTATTTTAAAAAGAAAAATCAACCCTTTCCCATTTAAATTTTGTAGTACATGAATTTTCATTAATGAATATGCTGACATCATATTGTGAACCCATAATACAGAATGCACTGATTTTTTTTTTAATGTAATATAAGCTTGCAGTATAATTAAAGAATGAATAAGGTACATTCTGTGAATATGATTGAGAGTAGAATAAAACCAGGTTATAAATGGTATGCTTGACTTTTTAAATAGAGGATAATTGGATTTTCCCCATCCTTAAGGGTGTAAAGATATCTACAAGCATAATAGTAATTTATACTGCTGGAGATTTTTATGTCATCACTTTACAGTGCCACTTGTAGAACTTTGCGATGTAACCTTAGTTGAATTCCAAATGTCAATATGCTATGCTGAATTGAATATTAGCACTGTAAAATGTCACAGTCTATACATAAAAACTAATAAAAAGATTAAAAAATCCATAGTAGATGACTTAATCTGCTGTAAAAGTTGTAATAAAAGATTCTGATGATGCACATGTGCAGTAGCTGTTTTTTGCATTTTCAGTACCTTTTATTGATCTTTATTAACTATCAGTTCTGCCCTCTCAAATTTATGGTGCAAAATACATTATAGTTGCTACAGTGTGTACTGGACATGTATTATTTGAAGTTCAACAAAATACCAATACTTTTAAAAAATGATAGATTTATATATTTTGTTTTGTTTTGTTTTTGTGGGAGGAACCATCAAGATTTGGGATCAGGAACTGAAGAAGAATCACTGTGTCGGTAAAACACAGCTGTGAAAATTGATAATATTACTTTAAATACTTATACTGCTTCCATCATTTGCATTTTAGGCATTTTGCATACAATAGGACAGAGTACTCTAAAATTAGTGTAACACACTAAATCAAGTGTTATGGTACTATACATCTATTCTCATTTGGGAAAGACATTATGAGCTCATGAAATGACTTTCTGAACTGAAAGAAGACAGCAAATCAGCTGCACTGCACTGAAATAAATACTGAACTTGTCTTTGAAATTCATCAGCTTAAAAACAGTCCGGCCTTGCCAGTATTTTAGATTATAGGTCAGTTCAAGTCCCAACACTCCTCTGGCTACATTTGTATGAAAAAAATAGTAGTTAAGACCCTACAGAAAATATTGTTTTTTGAGACAATACTTAAGCTCATGGTTAATACTGACGTCAGTGGACTTGAGCAGGATTTGGAGGATTTCAGCATGTGCTTTTGTGCATTCCTTAACTAAGATCTGTCAGCCCAATTCTCTGAGCTTGTGAGTGTCTCCTGCAAAGTATGGGTCACCCTCAGTTTTCAGTTACTTTCATGGGATTTGTATATCATGAGATTTGATCATAGAATCATGTGATAATGGAACTTCAGGCACCTTGCATGATGAGGTCCTGTATTTGATTCATATATTTTTCTTTATTCCAGTGGTTCCCTAAATTGTGGATCATGTCATGAACCCAAGTGGAGTTGCGAGTCACACTTTCAACTGGGGTAGTATAAAAATTATATTATTTATAAACAAACAAACAAACAAACAAACAAACAAACAAACAAACAAACAAATAAATAAAATTAAATAAACAAACTGATATTCAACATTATTTGAAGGTCTTTTTTGCTGTCTGATATTGTGGGGGTTTATTTAAATCTCAAAATAGAATCAGGCTAGGAACAGAAGACTGGGTGTTCATGCATGGGGGTCACCTGTGTGAATCCTGCTGTGGTGGGTGTGCACACTCCTGTGCACACGCATCCCCATGCATGGGAACACCGGTGAAAACAGAGGTGCCTTCATACATGGGGATACATGGGGGTGGGGTGCACCCGTATACACCAACACCCATGCGCTGTCTATGCTGTGTCACACACACAGCCGTGGCCTGTGTAAAAGGGGCTATAATGTTGTTTTCCAATGATTTTATTCCCATTATACAAAATGATTAATGATCGATTAATCATTTTGTTTGATAGATGCTATTGCAGGGAAGTGACAGTTGCCCTTTATATAGCTTCTATGCAAATTGCACAGATAGTTAGTATATTAGAAAGTTGGATTCTGATTGGCTTAGGTCACACATTAGGTTCTGTGCGTAGTCAGACAGAAGGGTGCTTACTGAGGGTGTTTTCAAACGTGACGGGGTGGCTTCGCCCCATCCCAAAAACAACCCAGAGATTCCCCGCCGGGATCACCCAGGCATGGCAAACAGATGTGCTGGGGATCCCGGCGGGGAATCAGGGAGGGGGAGTGGCCGTGCGGCGCAGTGTGCGGCTGCACGGCCCCACCCCCCCATGCTCCCTCGCCGCCCGCCCTCCAGGGAGATGGGCGGGTGGCGAGGCCAATGCCGCTACAGCGTCTGGCCGAGTTCAACACGGCGCGGAATCCTGCCGGGGATCCGGGCCGTGATAGTCAGCCAGACGTTACTTTTTATTGATGTCCGCCTGGAATCACTTTCACCACGCTTCAGTGGATTTTTGCGCCAGGAGCCCGGGAAGCGTGGTTGAAATTGACCCCATGTGGGTATTCAGTGTAGTGAACATCTGACGACTGCCGAACAGATGTGCAGGGCACAGTGACCACAGGTGGGTATTCACTGTGGTTCACTGTGATCTCGTCACATCTGAAAATACCCTGAGAGAACTACTGTACATTTTCTAAAATAGGAAATACCCTCTAAAACACCCTTTCAAATAGAACTATGACTAGGGGACACTCCATGAAACTAATGGGTGGCAGATTTAAAACAAATTTTAAAAAGCATTTCTTTTCACTCAACACACATTCAGTTGTGGAATTTGTTGCCAGAAGATGTGGTCAAGGCCAGTAGTATAATGGGGTTTAAGAAAGGACTGGACAATTTCCTGGAGGATAGGTTCATTCGCATCTATTAGCCAGGTAGGTTTGGGGAATATAACCTCTTACTGTCAGGACTTGGAGTGAACACCAGGGAATGGATTGCCCCATAGTGACCTGTTGGGGCAAAGCAGGACAAAAGGTACTGTTGGGTACTTCTCCAGGAGTCTGAGATTGACCGCTGTCGGAGACAGGTGTTGGGCTTGATGAACTATTGGTCTGACCCAGTATAGCACTTTTTATGTTCTTATTAATGTGGCCAGGGTGACATCCTGACTCACCACTTCAGGAAGTTTGTTCCAAGCATATTGTGCAACAAGGTGGAAAGTGCGGAGTCAGGAGCTGGTGATGGAGAAGAAGGGCACAGATAACAGTATTTTGCCCAGTGAACGGAAGTCATGAGTAGGGGTCTAGGGGGAAATAATAGAGGAGAAGTACTGAAGAGCTGCAGAGTGAAGCCACTTGTATGTGAGTAGGAGAAGCTTGAAGTGTAGGAGTAGGAGTAGGACAGGGTCTCACCTGTGGGGTGCTTGGAGGACTTCAGCACAGCCAGGAAAGCCGGTGATCAGCCATGAGAGCTGAGAGCCAGATGAGAGTGGCAGCACTCTGAGATGCCAGGAAGTGAAACTAACTAGAGCCACAAAGAAGAGGAGAGGTGACTGTCATGAATGTAGAGCCCAGAGGGACTCACCAGTCCAGCTACAAAACAGCAGGAAGTGAGGCCCTGAACCGGAGAAACAAATGGACCTGAGGCTGAGAGCCAGGAGGCTCACCTTATGAGAACCAGGGATGCAGCCCAAGGGGAAAAGCAGGACAAAAGGTTCTGAGCGCAGCCCGAGGGACTTCAGGTGACAACAGTGCAGGCTAGACGAACAGGGCTGGGGTGCTATCCCTGTTACAGATAGTGCATGTGTTTTCAGGCATTGATGTCTGGCTTGCCTATGCTCCTTTGGTCCTGGCATTACAGAACCTATGAAGAGGGTGCTCCTCTCCAGCTCCTTTGCAATCGTCGGGAGCAGCTGTAGCCATCGCTCCTCCACTGGAGATGTAGATGGAAAAGGGGTGCACTATTTGCAACTGGGATGGTGTACAATACCTGGTATGGTCACAAGATATGTCCACTTCTCTCCCCCCCCCCTTTTCCCCTACCACCCAAGCACCACCCGCAACCACACCTGTCTGATCCATATGTGGAGGAAGATAAATGAAAGGGTCTGGGAGTGAAAGGGCAAAGGGGTATGGAAGAAGAGATGGCATGCACACAAAGATAGGTACCAGGTCCATGACACAAATCCATAAGGTGCGCCCTCCATTCCATGACTACACCCCTCAAGCAATCCTACCCCAAAATACTATGCAGCCAATCAGACCCTTCACAAATTTTCCAGCTGCCACTTTCAGAGAGCTGAGAGTCCAAGACTGTGGACTGTGTGAGCTGGGCTGAGGCTAATGCACTGTTGGACAAAGGCTTGCAGAGCCAGCTCTGTAGTGACAGTAAAAACCCAGGTTTAAGGGAAAATGGGGCAGTACACTGGTCCTTTAAGGACTGGCAGCCTGGAGGGCTGACCATGCCCACTCTGCTCATATAAGAAAGAAACTAGTGAGGGCTTCCTTCAGTGCCTGGCTCTGGTCAGGCAAACATCTCTACTGTAAGCTAACGCTTCAGCAGGATCACTGACCAGGGTGCTGAAACCCAACTGGGCCAGACTCAAGGAACCACAGCAGAGGGATAAGCAATGACAGCAGCTGGGAAGAGCTGATGCATGGTGTTGTAAGTTGCCACTGACTGGCATGCAGCTTAGAAAGGTTTGCCTATGGAGAAGAAGGACTGCTCAGGGAGAAAGACTGTCTACAGGCACCAGGCAGTATGGACCTAGCGGCATGGACTGTATGCCACTGTATACGTGTGGACTAGCCAGTCAGAGTCACGGGCCTGTCTGACCTACAAATAGACAGGGCTGGGTTTGCCAGAGGGCTGTTTCCTGGCATTAGTGAGACTGCATAGAGACTATCTGGTGGAGAATGATGTGCCTGTATACTGAAGGTTGGGGACTGTAAGTGAATAAAGCAACTTTGAGCTAATACCCAGTAAGGGTTGAGACTCTTTGGGCCTAATCCTGCAGGATTAGGCCCAAAGAAACCAGAAACCAGAACCACACTCTGTCACAGAAAGGTTCTGGGTTGCCTTGGCCCCTCCAAAGTGGCCATAGGAATATATTGGAACATATTAACTTCTACCAAACTACTGTTATAGTGAACACTGAAGCATTCAATTCCCCCAAACCCCACATTGCACTTCTAGGAAACAATCCCCATGCTTACAAAATCCCCTCCTGTTCCTAAGTTGGGAACCTTCCTTCAGATGTGGCACCTGTGGCTGAAGATGTGGAACCTCCTATGGACCCAAGATGCCTCCACACCTGCCCCACTGGGACAGCAGCGTGGTCCAGCTTCCACCTGTAGCCATGGAGACATATCTCTTCTAAGAGCTTTGAGTTTGTCTTTGCATTTACCTTCAACCTTGGGTTCAGCTTGCTGCACCCCCACCCCTGAGCCATACCATTATGGTTCAGCACAATCCAGCTACCACCCTCCCTTGCCAGCTAACAACCCCCCCCATATCTCTCCTTCACCCCCATTGGCAGACAAATCCATACTTCTACATTCCCCCCTGTTACCAACCAGGTGGTTTGGTGTGTGCACCTGAGCTGGGTGAGGGAGCTCTTCCAGGCCACCTGGTCAGCTGTTTGGCATGTTCACCTAGGTCGAGTAATAGCACTCCTCCTTACCCCACTGGATTCCCAAGTGTTCTATCATTTCTGGCCATTTTTATGTTAAAAATGTGACAGGTTCATTTCACACAGGCTAAGTTTATAGCACCATTTCAACAAGACAGTGCTTGGTCATTGGTGTACTTCATAGGGAAGTTTAATAGCTTCTGACCAGAGAATGGATACTGTCCCCTATAACTTTTGACATTATTCTCCATCTAATCTGGAGGTATTATCAGAATTTCCTCTTTCCAAACTTGACATTTCAAATAGCCCTCCAATCTTGCCAACGTTTTAGCAATAGCCCCAGGGATCAAGGTGATAGAATCCTGCCTTCTACCAATTGTCCAGATGTGGCGATGTTAGATGTAGTTGAGATCTTTAAAGTTGTGTTTTTTTTAGTTTTCCCTTACAAGTAGCTCTAATTTCTACTAGATATGCATGTTTTTAAACGAGACGCATCCACGCATGCCCCCCCTCCACGCATCCAACTCCTCATATGAAGGTGGCCTGTGGGGAGGTGCGTTCCTGTGTCTCATACTGCAGCCACTCATGGCTATGCATGGAGCGCTCCTGAAAAATCCATAGTGCCCCGTGTGGGCCCGTGTGGCCGCCTCTGTGGACAGGGAAACCATTTTGGGAGATGCTAGTTTGAAGGGTGCTGTTCCACTTAGTAGCCATAGATCCCCCCTCCTCCTATGGCACTCATTTTAAAAACACCCTTTGTGTCACTGACTAAGTCTATCTGCTTCAATTAAAGAAAGCAGCATGTTGAACTAGCAAGGGGAAGAACTTTTTGAAGAACCGTGTCCTTTTAGTACATTTGTCCTATTTATACATAATAAAATAGAAGTCTGAACAAAATATAGATAATATATTTGATCACACATTTTATCTGCATTACAATTCTAGACATGGTAGTATACCTGCATGTAAATATTCTGTGGAATAACTGTTGACAATTTATCTTGTTTTAAGGATATTAAAATGTCCAGTATTAAATTCTAAATACATGTTTTATAGATACTTATATGGTGCTTATATGGTTTCTATGGTAATCATTTTATATTAGCCCCATGGTTTTCCAGTTAATTTGTTCAACCTTTAGACATAATCAAACCTTTGCTAGGTAACTGACTTTTGCTGGTTCCTTGGGAGAAAGTTAAAACCGGTTTCACTTCATTTAATGTGTTTGGTGCTCTTCTTTCTCACCACATTATAGTTGCTCAGGGTCAAGCGTAACTTATGTGCTGACCTTAAGCCACAGTCATCCCTGTATGCTGCCTAAGAAGGAAACAATTCAGCTAAAAAAATTGTTACAGCAATGAAGAGATTAATGGGCAGATCAACAAGAAATATTAATAACGAAAGACAAAACTTTGCCAGGTTTTGATTTTTTTTCAAAATATAAATCCCAATGCATGCAAGAGCACTAAAATCTACAAGCTAATGAATGGAGACACCTGGTGCAGCCACATGAGCAGGGGTGGGTCCAATCCCCACCTGCCTCATGGCGGGCAATTGCAGCCACCATACTTTGGGCTGGCAGACACACAAGCAGCTCCACTTTGGGCAGCCTAACTCACTTTGGGCAACCTTAAGAACGTAAGTAGTGCCAGACTGGGTCAGACCAATGGCTCATTGAGCCCAGCCAGCACCTGTCTCTGACAGTGGCCAATCTTGGTCGCCTGGAGAAGTACCCAGTAGGTCACTATGGGGCAAGCCATTCCCTGCTGTTCACTCCCAGCACCTGACAGTACGAGTTTACATTCTCCAAACCTACCTGCCAAATAGCTGCTACTGACTAGGGGAAAATTCCTTCCTGGCCCCAATTAAGGCGACCAGCTGAGCCTGTAGTGTCATCCTGAAGATGGGTTCCACACCTGGCTCCTCTCTGGCAGGCAGAGCCTATATGCCCTGTGCAAGGCCAAGTTCCACCCTCCAATTTTCACGCCAAGTCCCCCAGATAGAGCAATAACTTTCAATTGCTCTCTGCCCAGTCCATCTCCCCATCCCTCCCCACCACAATTACTAGGCAAAAGAAGGGGAGGGCAGCCTCTTATTCTTTTGTTTGTTTGTTTCTCCTATCTTTGCATCTCCTCTGAATTCTGAGGATCATGTTGTCTTGGAAACAGAAAATAAGGCTGATTGTCCAACACTATTCTAAATAGACCACATGAGAACTATTGTTGCAGGCCAACCAGAAAAAAGTGCAGGCCAACCAGAAAAAAAGGGGGTGGGGGTTATCTACTATAGGTAGCCTTCTTGGAGGGAGGGAATCATAATAAAAATAATAGCTCAAAGGAATGGTGTCCTGTGTGGTTTTCTAGCTTGTATTGTTATTTCCCACGTTTTTTCCACTGTCTCTTTTACCAGGTGAATCTCTTTAACCCGCAGGAGAAATAAAATCTATCAATTTTGTTTTTACTTCATCACAAGCAACTGATCTTTGATTTAAAAGACCCCAACTATTAGCACTTGAATCCAGCCTGTGATAGCACGGTGCTAAGAAAGCCTCTCCTCAAGAGGTGACATTTGCCAGTACCACTGTTGTCTGGCTTGTTAAGATATAGCCAGTCTACCCTTTGGAATGGCTGCATTTCCAGAGAGGAGCATGTATGCTGTATGCTTAGATGGGGAAGACATATTTAAAAGAGGCAAACACATTTCTTCAATATGAAAAACAATTGCAGAAAAGGCATATGGAAAAGGTGGCCTCACTGAAGGGATGCATGATAAAGTCTCAAAATGTGTGCAAATTTGTGCTGGACCACTAAGTAATTTAGCAAAAGAAAAGGAATTACTCTTATGTCCTATGTAATACCTCCAGATTTTTGCAAAACAATTGTACTAATGATAGCATTACTCAACGTCTTACAAATAAATCTTTGTAATCTGTGACAAGGCAGGCAGTATTTATTTTTAAAGCTATTGCACTTCATTCCCTAAAGTTTACTGAAGGGAAGACATCTATAGAAAATTATTATGTAACAAAGGGTGTTTTCAGACGTTACGGGGCCGCTTGGCCCCATACCGAAAACAACCAAATCATCCCCCGCCAGGATGACCCTGTCATGCCATATCAGATGTGCCAGGGATCCCGGCGGGGAATCTGGGAGGGGGAGGGGCCATGCAGCGCAATGTGTGGCCACACGGCCCCACCCCCTTCACGCTCCCTGCCGCCCACCCTCTGGGGAGACGGGCGGGTGGTGGGGCCAATGCGGCTGCAGCGTCTGGCTGAATTCGCCACGGCCCGGGATCCCGCCGGTGATCCCGAGCCGTGGCGCCCGACCAGATGTGATTTTTTTTTGGTCCCCACCGGGGATCACTTTCACCACGCTTCTCGGGACATTCCCACGGCTAGCCTAGGAAGCGTGGTTGAAAATGACCCCGTGTGGGTATTGATCGTGGCGAACATCTGGCGGCCGCCAAACAGACGTTCGAGGCACAGTGACCACAGGTGGATATTCACCGTGGTTCACTGTGATCTCGTAACGTCTGAAAATACCCAAAGACACAGGCCCTTTTCACACAGACACTCTAACACTGATAAAATGGGTGTTACATTTTTGTTGCAGGGCTGCAGGTGTGCTCTATGGGTGCCCTGCAGCATGTATAATAAAATGTAACACCCATTTTATCAGTGTTAGAGTGTCTATGTGAAAAGGACCATATGGTGTTTCTTACCTTTTAATGTTAACCCTCTAATTAATGCAACTGTAAAAGGAAGACAGTATTGGAACCTTAGATAGTAAGTGTAATTGTTAAAATCCTAATTACAGAAGTATTAACAACAGCAGTGTGGTAATACTCTTTTCTTATTAGTTCCACTTCTGAGGATCAATTCATCCATTTTTAAGGCATTTACACAGTAATTTCCATGCAACACGTTTATAAGCGAATGTGGGTAATGCCTAATGAGGCTGTTAAAACCAGTTTATTGTACTGAGAAAATGGATACAGAATTCCCTTCTCCTAAAAAGGAGTGGAAAGTAGGGAGTTTGGGGAAATTAATTTAAATTTACTAGGCTCTCCAATTTGTAACCCCTAGACTTGGAAAGTGAGATTATCCTATGCCCAAGGCAGGTCTAAATTATAAAGATGCCATTACCAGTCTTGTGCTAAAGGCAGAGGCATGATAATTCTGTGGATAAATTCTTGTGTTTATATCCTTTCTTTTTCATTATTTATTTATTTGGCCAAATTAAGCTTTCTGGTAAGCAGACAAATTGGAATTTATGTTATGTGTGAATCAGGTTTTGAGAAGTACCATACAGTTGTTAAAGGTGAGCCAAATTCAGTTCGGAACATGTAGCACCAAAACTATGAAATCAAAAGTCAAAGGACTGAATCAAATCAAGGGTCAGAGATCAGAGAGCAGAGATCTGACCCCTTTTGTTTAGGGGCCAAAGCCAGGTCAGGAAGCAGAGAGTCAGGTGAGATGAGGTGAGTCCCCATGGATGCAGCAGGTAGCCAGCTGCCCAGTTGTTCTGGACAAGGGTCTCTGCTTGGAGGTCAGAGGAATAGGTCCATTCAGACCACAGGTATATTCCAGAAATCAGGGAGCCTGCCAATCAACAAAGACTGGGAAAGTTGCATTTCCTTCAGGTGCCAGTATTTGTCTGTGGTGACGTGGGAAATTCAGTGCCTGGAAACACTGCAGGTGCTTATTCAAGAACTGCTCTGGCCAAAGTACCCGATAGTTACATTTCCCAGTTGAAAATCTCTCTTCAGTGGTTTTGTATAGTGGTTCCTAAACTGTGCTCTGCAGTTGACTGGGTCTCCACAAGGTCATGGTAAATGGTTTTTTAGAAGTTTGATAAACAATAAAATATACTTCTCTGGGGGTAGGTAGGACTATAGAGTTGTTTCTGCTGATACCCTAGTGTTAGTGCACACGCGCACACACCCAAACCCACACCCACCCACACCCAC
>QEPC01001858.1:542659-554977 GCA_003113815.1 Sphenodon punctatus
GCCCCCTCCCAGATTCCCCGCCGGGATCCCCCCGGCACGTCTGTTGTGGCATTATGGGGTGACCCCGGCGGGGAATGAATAGGGTGATTTCGGTACAGGGCCAACGGGCCCCGTAACGTCTGAAATCACCCTTTGTTGTGACTGGGACCAAAGTTGCCTTTATGGTGGCCTGCAAATACCCTTCAGGGAAAACAGTGATTCACTAGATGTCTTTAGATGGACACAGGACTGGCCACCCTGGAGATGCTTTGGGGCTGCACCCTTGCATCTTCCCAAAACCAACCCTGCCTGGGTCTGTTTTAAATGGACCCAGCAGTTGTCCCAGCCCACGGTCCACCCTCATGGAGCCCCTCTCCCCCATGCATCATAGACTTGTGGGCAGATTGCCTGAGGCAGCCACCCGCAACTCTATTGTGTTTCCTGGGACAACTGCCAGACTGAGGTGGAGGTGCAGCTGCTGTCTGCTGAGCAGACGGACCACAGCTCTGCCTCGGGTTGGCACCCTTTGCCTGCTTTGGTTCTGCACCATCTCACCATCTGGCGGCCTGCCTTTAGATGGATGGGCCACCTGGGGCTGAGGTGGAGCAGAACCGGGGCTGTGGCTCATCTGTTTGAACCCATTGGCCTAAAAGGTTTGGAAGGACCTGTTTTATTTAATATGCATCCTAAAATGATGTAACAAGTGCTGGTATTAGCAGAGACCCTTACAAATTTGTAAAAAAAATATCCACAAAATCAGTGAAGAATCATGTTACAAAACACTATTATCTATGGACAAAAGGCAATGGCCTTGGAAAGGCAATTTGCCCAATAAAATTTGATATGGATGCATATGTGCCTTTTTTGGGAGGAGGAAGTGCTATTTACAATGTTTGGTGTTTTGAGCGGTACAGTATGCTAACAAACCATCTCTAAACACACATATGCCATTATGAGACCTATTTCTCCCCATTTACTAAAAATAATCCATGGGAAGATAACTCATCATTTTATTTTTTCTCTTGTAAGTTGTTGATGCTTCCACATAGTTGATAGACTGAACTGGATGCAGTTGATAGACTGGACTGGTTGCTTTACCATGAAGTAGCATTCACCTCTCAAATCTTGGTGAAAGAGAAAATAGCAATTTGAATAGCATTGCCACTATTCCATTGTTTATAGATACATTCTTTTTTCTTTTAGTTATCCACTCCTTTAATATATAGACTCCCATTTGCATACATGAACTCTTTGATAACCATACTGTTAGCTTAAAGGTGTGAGAACATTGTGATCACTTTTACAGAATGAATGAGTATTTGACCTCTCTCATCTTACTATTTTCTGTAATAGACTGCTACTTTCAGTTTATTTTAACAGATCAATAGCTACATTAATTCCAACAGAAAACCCAGACTCACTGCCTGAAGTTAAATTTGCCAAGATTTTTTTCTTTTCTTTTTAATTAGTTTTGTTCTCTCATAAGGCTGGAATTTCTATAGGAGAATCAAAGACAAGAAAGCTATTCACTAGAGAACAAGCAAATCATGCAGAAAATGCCAATATCAATTTCCTAAACAAGTCATAACCTGAATTCCAAGAATGTCATTTCTGGCACTAAACTTTATAATGTAAGTAATCCAAAGCACTGCTCAGGAGACGAGAATATTTTTTTAAACAAATTGATGATTAAAAAGATGACTGAGATAAATTAAAATCTTCTGAGCTTCATATGGTGCACCCCCTGCTGAAGAAGCCTTCGCTGGATGTGGACGCACTCGCCAGTTACCGTCCTGTCTCTAATCTCCCCTTTTTAGGGAAGGTTATTGAACGGGCAGTGGCTCTGCAGCTCCAGGCACATCTGGACTGTATTGGTTTCCTTGACCCTTTTCAATCTGGGTTCTGCCCTGGCTACGGCAGTGAGACAGCGATGGTGGCTTTAGTTGATGATCTCTGCTGGGAGATGGATGCAGGATGTTCTACATTCTTGATCCTGCTAAATCTCTTGGCCGTTTTTGACACCATGGACCATGGGTTGCTGCTGAGACAGCTGCGAGACCTGGGGGATTTGGAATGGACTGTCCTTGGGTGGTTCCGCTCATTCCTCTTGGGGAGAAGCCAGCGCAGCGGGTGGTACTGGGAGCTGAAACATCATGCCCCCGGGCTCTGACCTGCGGAGTTCCTCAGGGTTCGGTCCTGTCTCAGCTTTTGTTTAATGTGTATATGCAGCCCCTGGGGAAGATCGTGAGAGGGTTCGGGGTGCGATGTCACCAATATGCTGTTGATACTCAGCTGTACCACTCGTTTTTGACCGACCCAGGCCCTGCTGTCTTGTTGATTTCCCAATGTTTGGAGGCTGTGGCAGATTGGATGCGGCAGAGCAGACTGAAGCTCAATCCTGACAAGATGGAGGTGATGGTGGTGGGTAGAGCAAGGGAGCAAGGGAGCAAGGGCCCCTCTGGTCGGGTGGGGGGACTGCCCTCCCATAGCCCAGCAGGTTCAGAGTCTGGGGGTGGTTTTGGATCCGGGCCTCCATCTGGATCGGCAGGTGGAGGCGGTGGCTAAAGCTGCCTTTCGCCAGTTGTATCTGGTATAGAGGCTGCGCCCATACATTTCCGGGCCTGACCTGGCCACTCTTATTCACGTCTTCATCACCTCGAGGCTAGACTACTGCAACGCGCTCTATGTGGGACTTTCCTTGGTTCTGGTTCAGAGGCTGCAGCTAGTGCAGAATGCGGCAGCTCGTCTCCTCACAGGGACAAGGCAGCGGGAGCATATAGCACCTGTGCTCTGAACTCTGCACTGGTTGCCTATAGCGTACCGAGCCAGATTTAAGGTGTTGGTGTTGATCTATAAAGTCCTGCACGGTCTGGGCCCCTCATACCTTGAGGACTGCCTCGCCTTCCGTGCCTCAGGGCAAGACCTGTAGTCTACCGGGGGTGCCTTCCTGGAGGTCCCCTGTGTTAAACGGGGGGCCACAATGGAGAAGGCGTTCTCGGTTGCCGGGCCACGACTCTGGAACTCCCTCCCGGAGGAAGCTCGCCTGGCCCCAGGTCTGATGGCTTTTCGCTGAGCCTGTAAGACCTGGCTGTTCACCCAGGCCTTCGGAGGGGAGGGTGGGAGGGGAGGGGAGGGGGGGGATTTGGGGGGAATTTTGGGATGGGGTGGGGGTGGGGTTTTAATTATTCATTATGATGATGTTTTTATATGTTTTTATTGTTGTTTTATTTTGTTGTGAGCCGCTCCGGGATGCCATATGCATGAGGGGATGGCCAATAAATATAAAGAAATAAATAAAAAAATATGATAGTATTCTGGAACAACCATGCCATTACTTAGATGAATATAATGGTAAGTGGAGGTAATATTCAGGATTTTCATTTTCAAGGCTACATCAGCAGTATGCACAGGAATATACTAAAAGTGAAAAGAACATTGTATATTTGAAGGTTTCCCATTTGGGACATGATGAAGAGACACAACCAATTCAGATAAACACTCCTCCTCCTGCTTCCCTCTCCTGACCTCTTCTAGCACTCTTCTTTGAAACTGAAATCACGAGAAGTTTTATATGGGGTCAGACTAATGGCCCATGCAAACAAGCGTGGCTGTGTTAGGTTTTCAAGTTCTAGATCTGCAAATTCAAATCCAAGCTGGGCATTAGTTGTGTAAACTGAAGTTGCCCAAGAAGCTTTCATAGCTCTGTGCTGCAAATCCAGCCATGCAGAAAAGTGAACACTGAAATATTTGTTCAAGACAACAGAGCTGGGACATAGGGACATAGAAAAATTTCCTTTTCTGCTCTTAAATTAAATTTTTACTTTAATCTGATCACTGTGCCTCATATCATTTTCTGTAATCTGAACATATTTTGTCTCTGTTGCTGTGTCTTTCTGTCCAGTCCATTTATCGTATTTCTACTGCAGCCATCAACTAGCAATGGCCTTGGAAGTTCCACAGATAATCAATCCTGTGCATCTACATTAACTAATCTAAAGGGGAAACTTCCTCTATTCCATGATCAAAGAATACAATATTTGGCCTTTCATGTTGTCTTTATATGTACAGCTGTCAAGCTCTTAGTAGTGACATTCAGGGAATATCTTCAGCGTGTCCATCTGGTCTTCCAGTGTGCCAGTTTGGGGACAGATTTCTCTATTGTAAAATTACAACTACCATTTTTTTTTAGGTCAGCCTAGGAGAAAAAGACATGAGCAACATGACCTGAATAATTTTCTTTGGAAAATAAAAAGGGGAAATTATTTCCAGGGAGCTTGTCAGTGATGGGGAGACTTCTGTCAGTTCTGAAGTTCATAAAGTGAAGGACCCCAAAGTTCAGTAGCAATGGTTAAAAACAGACATGATGGCAGTCCACTTTGACCTGCTGTGGCCTGGGACCAGGGGCATTTTTAGATCCTAAAAAGGTTTTTGCCCAATCGGCGGGCCTAGGGGCCCAGCAGCAGCAGCAGATGGAAAGGAGGAGCCAGTCAGCTAGAGAGGCACGCGGTGGCGGGTGTCTGAGACATGTGCCGTAACTATTGAGATATTGACTAGCGGGGTCGGGGTCGGGCCTGCCCTGTGGCCACTGCAGCCAACAAAATGAAGGCTCGGCTCGCCCGTGGCGCACACCAGTACACTCAAGTCCCGGATCTTTTCCCTGGATTCCCTGATCACAGGCAGGCTGTCACTGCACAGTCTGCCTGTGATCTGGGGCTCCAGTCTGTTCAGCCCACCCCTAACGATGCCTCTGCCTGGGACCCATTGGCTTGTCTGTTTACGCACTACTAGACGTTAGCCTGGTACTGCCCCGGGGCGGGTAGGTCGTTAGCCCAGGCTGTGTTCTCAGAAAATCTCCTAGGATGCAGCCTAGTCCAAGGACTTCCCACACGGGCCAATGCAGGCTATCACATGTGTTCAGTCCCACTTTACCCACCGTGGGGAAGGGGCTACCATGGCTGGTCACTATGGCTGTCCATCATGGCAGTCGTTGAGGCACTGGGATCATGGTGTGGGCAGGGCCTGCCACAGTGCCTCCTACATGTTTGTTTAGTTTCCTGCCCTACCCAGGCCATGCGGGAGGCTGGATGGCTCTCCAGCCATGGGCACATTTGTTCAGTGCTCCTCCTGAACTCGGACTGTGTTGCCTGAAGTTTCCCTGGCTGAGTCAAAGATCTGCCGCACCTTTCACATGTTTGTTTTTACCCAGTATCTGTGAATAAGTCTCTCCATCAGAATTGTAGTGGGATATTAGTTATAGAGGTGCAAGAGCACCTTTATAGTTAAGGTGAACAACAATCTGTGTTAAAACCCTTCACAATTCTATTGCTTATAAAATTGAGAAGATGACACCTATTATTTTGTAACTTTGCATGGGTAGTCTTTTTTGTAAGATGTTGAATCTGGCCAGTTTTTTATGTAGATCAGTTGAGAAATAGGGGAGTTACATAGGCTTGAAACTTGATGCAAAAATGGCTTTTCCTCCCCTCGGCAACTTGTAAGTTGATCAGGTTTTCGCTGTGGTGATTTTATCATTATGTGTGGAGAGGTGTTAGAAAATTCACAAATGGGGTCCCATGTCTGCTTTTGGTAACAGTTAGAAAACTGGTTGGATAATTGTGGAGTAATTAACTGCTAAACTCCCCATTTTAGCCAATGGAGAGAATGTCCATGCATCCTCCGGTAGCTGAGGAGCCTTTGAAATTCTCATGGGAACAGTTTCAAAGACCGTGTTCCACCTAGCAAGCCTTTTCTCCACTAAGCATCACTGTCCCCGTGCCATCTTCTGGACAGGGGAGGAACTAACACAGTTCCCACCCCTGCCTGCCTGCCAGCTTGGTTCTTGTTCTCCCTAACTAACCTCTGCCTCACACACCATGCACACATACACACAGAAGGACTCACTCTGGAAGCACCAGGGTACAACCGCCACCATCGCTGGCAGTACCAAGTCACCAGTGCCTGCAGCACAAGAGTGCCTCTGCCACTGCAGTGCCTAGCTCCCCCTGCAGATGGAATGGCTTCGAAAGAGTTACACCTACAAGTGCTTTAGAGGTGCTGCAAAGGCACTGCGGGGAATGTGAGTGTGCAAGCCAGTGGGCAACTCCTGACTTCCCCCAATTTCCCCAGACAATGCATTGCCTCCCAACAACCCACTCAAGCTCCCCTGCCTCCCCCAGCCCTTGCACTGGAAGCAGCCCAGAGATCAGCCATGTCGGAGGGCAGTCCAATGAGCCAGTGGTTAAAAATGTCATCCAAGAGGCACAATTTGTAAGAGCTGGGTGTGTGTCAGCCTCTGGGATCAGCATCTGTCAATGTTCTACAAACTGCAATGTTCCACTGCCTACAATATCAGGGGCCAATCCAGGATTCCTTCTTGACTGTCTGGTTCTTTCCAGCCCATTGATCAGCCTCCCCTCCACCAGCTTTTAAGTTGTAATGGGAGGGTGTTTTCCAACTTACTTCTGGCCCTTTAAATAGCCTTTTCCTAGAGGTTGGGAAAGTCCTCAAGCTGCTGCTGCTGGATCCCGGATCCAGGGATGGGCATGGGGGGCCACTTGCCAGAAACCTAGAGATGGTCAAACAATAAAGGCTCCCCAAGGAAAGCTAGTTTGAGAAGTGCGGGGTAGGTAGCATGGAGAGACAGAGAGCTCTGGAGGGGTGGGGTGGGGCAGGAGAGGTCAACTTGGTGGGGGACCTGTGCGGAGGCAGAGAGCTCAGGGGGGCAGGGGTAGGAAACAGACAGGTATTCAGGTGAGGCCTGGGTGGCAGGGGCTAGTGGGGCTGCTACCCAGTGGATGGGAACACCCGTGCCGTGAGAACAGAGGACCTCTTCTCCCCCTCGGCTCCTTTGTGTGGCAAGCAGAACCTGCAACCAAGGAGGAGACTAAAGTGCTCTTTTCTTCTAAGACTTTACTTTTGCATACTTGAAATGAAACGTGCAGATTTGACAAAGTCCCATCTTTTCCATGGAATAGACTCCTCTCACCCTGGAGGTGTCCTGGCTTGTTGTCCCCTCTCTTCCTCTTGCTGTAACACACCATCACTCCATGGATTCTATGCATGGAGTGGTGGTATTTCTGAGGTGGAATCTCTACACTTCCATACTTCAGAGATTATGGGTGAAAACAGACATGAGTTTAACCACCCTTTAATCACCCTTGGTGGTTATTTATGCATGTTGCAGGGCTGTATTGGTACCCTATGCAGCCCTGAAACATGCATAAATGACCACCAAGTGTGGTTAGTGTCATGTCTGTTTTCACCCGTTGTTTCTGACATGTTGTTCTTGGAAAGGAGATTCCTCTCCCACCCCCTTGCAGTAACCCTCCACCAGAATTTCCATATGTCTATGTGTTGCTCCATTATGTCTTTCCCCTTTTTACCAGCCCAGAATTTTCAAGTTATAACATAATCACCTATTGTGTTCCCCAAGCCCTGTAATCAGTCAGCAAGTCCCGTTCCCCCCCCCCCCCGCCCCACAAATGAATGAAAGAAACACAGTTTTTCACACACCATTCTTTTGTGATGTAACTTTACAGAAAGCAACCATTTCCTACTTTTTCTCCTGCATGATGCAGTTTGGGACAGAGAAAGTTCTGTATTATTATAACAATAATACAGAACTTTCTCTGTCCCAAACTTATCATTTATAAAGTACATTCATACTTATCATTTATAAAGTACATTCATACTTATCATTTATAAAGTACGTTCAGTGTTCAAAGTGCTTTACAATCCTTATCTAGTTCACCCCACAACATCCCATGTGAGGTCGGTCGTTTTTATTCCCATTTTTACAAATGGGGAAGTGAGCTGAAAGACAGGACTTGCCTAAGGCTACCAAGCATGTTTTTAAACAAGATGCTGGTCTCAATGGCCACCCAGGACCCACTCAGCTGAACGCCCATCTGAAGGTGGAGCAGGGGATTGCACGCTCTCTTGAGCCACACAGAACCCACTCATGGCCACTCACGAGCACTGCCGTGAAATCTGGAGTGCTCTATGTGGGAAAGGCAAAAGGTCCATGGTAATGGGCAGCCACCCAGCCCCTACCCATATGAACAGAAGTGGCCAGCCACGCCAGCAGTCTGGTCTGCCACTCACAGGCACTGGGGGCAGGGCATATGGCCTTTACAAATTACAAGAACTGACTGGGAGTGCTGGGGAGCCTGGTTTGCTCAGGACTCATGCCAGGAACATGTCAATTGCAGAGGCCAACCTGTCGGACTTCCCCCACCCGTAGCAGCAGTGTGTGATGGCTCCCACAGTAGCCATACTGGGAACTGCCCATTAGAATACCTCCCACACACTCCACCTGAGTGGGTCCTCCACAGCAGTGCCACTCACTGGCCTCCAACCCAAGCCTTGCTCATTTAAAGACACCCCAAGTGAATTCATGACCTAGTTTGAATCCTCGTGTTCAGTTCCAAGTCTAACACCTTATCCACTAGGCCAGTGGTTCTCAACTGGTGAGTCATGACCCAGTGTTGGGTCATAGGAAGGTCTTAGAAGGGATGCAGAGGGACGATTAGAGTTGGAGGAGGCATTAGCTGCTGTGGTTGCAGCAAGGTTGGAGATGGTGGCATGTCAAAGCTGCTCAGGGAATTGTGCTTAAAGCTTCTGGAGCAAATTCACCTCCTACTCTCCCTTGTCTCTGCACAGCCTGCTACATCCAGACTGAGCAGCAACTGCTCTCCCATTGCCAGCCCAGCACCCAGAAGAACCCTTGATCCCTGTCATCCCTTTTATTCCCTTATATTTATTCAAGTGGGTCCTTGCTTTCTAAAAAAAATTATATACATATATATGTTGATATTTTTGGCATGCACATCTGGCGCCACAAACACAAAAAGGTTGAGAACCACTGCACTAGGCTATTTCAGCTCTATATGGCTTTGTACCACTGCATTACTTTTTCTCAAAGAATGGGTGTAAATAGACTTATGGCAGCTCTGCCTTTGCTCCACCTAGGATCACCCCCGAATAGCCTGTCTTTCTAAAGCTAGATGTGCAGGTGGAGAAAAGGCGGAGCAGGCTGCTACAGTCTTGATTGTGGTGCTCTGGAACATTCTGGAGCACTGCCAGAGGAGCGGGCCTCCCAAACCCAGGGCACCAGCCTGAGGCAGAGCTCCAGTCCATGTGCTTGGTGGATGGCTGCTACACCTCCACTCTCGGCTGACAGTTGCCCCAAGCAACACCATAGAGTTGCAGGCGGCATCCTAGAGCATCGGGCAATCCACCCACTACTCTATGGTATGTGGGAGGGGGCACCACGCAGGTGGATTGTGGTCAAATCACCTAAAAACACCCAATGTTCTTGCCATATTGTTTTCTATATACATGTCATAAATCCTTGGCACTTTTTTTAAAAACAAAAAAAAATTTGATTTCATTTTTGCTGCTATCATATTAGAATATGAGAGTATCCAGCAGCGTAGTTGATCAGGAACATGGGGGTTTCTTGCAGCCCCCTCAGCAGCCTTGGAGGGGAAGGGGATGTCATGAAGAGTTCCTGCACTTTTAAAATTACCACTACATCACTGAGATTATCAGTTTGAAGATAATGTTTCTATGCTAACATCACATTTTAAAAATATATTCAGTGTGTCTTTTATTTTTGAGAAAGGTTAAATGTATGACCCTGTCTTCTCCCAGAAAAAACTGGAAATGTTGTAGAGACAGTTAGGCAAAACATATATTTTTATTCTAAATTAATTATACTATAATATAATCTCTAATTAACATTTAATTAATGCAAATAAAAATGATAATAGTTTAATCTCAGGAATCATTCAAGATGGAAATAGTTTTACATTGCAGGGCAACCATGCTGATCAAAGCCCATTAGATTGTAGTCATTGTTTTATAATGATTTGCAAAAGGAAGATAGCCCATGTGTTTGACATTTGACATGTAAAGTTGCTTGTACAAAACCTGGCTGATCAGTACCAAAAATATGGAGAAAAGCATCATTAAGCAACTGAATTGGTAAGATTAGCCAGGGGAAAAAAGTTTCTTCTATATTACTTCTGGAACCCCAAGATTTTCTAGATAAATCAATTCAGAGAGCTGTATCCAATTAGCAGTTAAGAAACAAGCAAAATGTAGTCAGAGTAGACTCTTGGAAATTAAATCTAAATGGATTCTCTTGCTCTCATTAAAAATAAATGTGTCTTGTATTCAGTTTCAGAAATGATGTTACAGTAATATTCAGTTTGCTGTGGTTTTATTTGTAATAGGGATGGGCGAACAGAACGGAGTTCGGAAATTCGGTTCGGTTCAGTTCGGTTTGAAATTTGAGTTTGAAAATTCGGTTCGGTTCGGTTTGAAATTAGAGTTAGTTCGGAAGTTCGGTTCAGTCGACCAAACAAGTTCGGTCCGAACTTCCAAACTGTGTTCACCCATCCCTATTTGTAATGTTTTGAATCCTTTTCCTCTGCTTGTATGATGTGTACTTAAAGGTACACTTATAGTCAGTTTAAATCTTGTCAAAATATCATTAAACCATGCTAGGCAACTGGCCAGCCGTGTAGCTACTGAAAGCAGCAATCACTTTGGACCCAAATTTTAGGAGTACATAGCAATTGCTGCTCCCTTACAAAACCAGACCATTAAGATCTTTTTATGTCCCATCAGTGCAGAGAAATGTGTAGATTCTTCTTATCCTGCAAACCAAAGAGCTCATTACAAGTAATTGGAACACAGCTGTTTTGTTGGCCTAGAGCAGTACAATGTCATCTTCATCTGCCCCTTCTACAGTTTCTTCCCTTTTGATGATTGAAGGCACAAAGGAGCAGCTCCCTTGTAGTTACTTTTGCTTTTTCTTCTTTTCAGATCTTCTGTTAAAAGAAAATGTAGGAAAGAGAAAACAGAATGGTTGGCATAAACCTTGGTTTGATCAGGAGTGTTGTGTAGCTAAAGGAGACTTCCTTGAAGTATTGGAAATATTTATTATTTATTTATTTATTTATTTAGAGTACTTAGTACCCTGCCCCATGCCACTGACGGTGTCTCAGGGCGGCTTACAAAATTCAGTAAAATACAAAACAATAAAATACAATACATGTTTAAAACACACAAAAAAGCAGTCAAAGGATAACCTCCCCCCCCAACCTCCTCTCCCAACCCACCACCCCTCACCCTGCTCCCTCACCAAACAGGTACTCGATGAAGCATCAGTATAGAATTGGGGGTTGGGAGGTGAAGTGGTCTGACTTACCGATCATAGAGTGTATCCACCTCAGGTTTGAGGGCTTGCATAAATTGGAGGTTTTGCTGGTGTATTGACCATCCTGCTGCACAACAGACTCCCTGACTGCTCTAGCTGAGCTGGTCTCAGATGTGTTATCGAGATCACCCACACTTATTGTCTTGGGTGATTTTAACATATAGGCAGAGGCCAGTCTTTCAGGGACAGAACAGGATCCAATGGCTGCCATGACAACCATGTCCCAGATAATGTCAGGCTTGACACATGAGGCTGGACACACATTGGATCTCATGTTCTGCATTAGCCTGGAAACAGAGGTTTCAATTATTCAGGGTGTCACTATGACACCGTTGTCATGGTTGGACCGTTACCTTCTCAGGGCCTGGACCCCTGCCCTCTTTTGCCTCATCCATGGTGGTGAACCAGTTAGAATGGTCCATCCCTGTAGACTAATGGGTCTAATAGGATTCCAGAACTCTCTGGGGATGTACCTATTGACCTTGGTGGCCTCACTGTTAATTACCTAGTTTATTTGTGGTATGCTATGCTGACCTGGGTCATCAACACTGTGGCATCCAGGAGTCTAATTCCTCTGCTGTGGCAGCACAGGTCTCTCTGGTATACTGAGGATCTGAGGTTGCTAAAGTAGGAGGGTAGGTGGTTAGAGTGCAGGTGCTCAGCTTGTACCACAGTCAGCCAACTGTGACATAGATTGTTTTTGAAGGATGGCTGTGGCAGCAGTGAAAAAAGCAGCATCTGCAAAGTGCCATCTAGGTGAGTTTTTCCACGTGGTGAATTGCTCATTAAATCCTTTCTATCTCCATCAGGGATAGGGTTGGGTGGGGTTGGGTGGAGGAGTTAGGGAAAAGGTTGGTTGGGGGGGTGGGTAGGGATTTTTTTTTTTAGCTATTTTATCTGATTTTATGTTTGTAAGCTGCCCTGAATCTAAGGGTGTCTTCAGATGTTACGAGATCACGGTGAACCACGGTGAATACCCACCTGTGGCCACCGTGTCTCTAACGTCTGTTTGGCAGGCGCCAGATGTTTGCCACGGTGAATCCCCACATGGGGTCTGTTTGAACCACGCTTCCTGGGCTAGCCGGGGGAAGGTCCTGGGAAGCGTGGTCAAA
>QEPC01001858.1:555953-570440 GCA_003113815.1 Sphenodon punctatus
GGTGGTTAGCGTCATGTCTGAAAGTACCCATTCTGTTCTGTGAGCAACTCCTTCCCCCAACTTGTTACTAGGAAGTTGGAAGCATTTGCTTAGGAAAGAGCCAATAAGGGACTCTCTTATGTCCTCTATCAGTGTGCTGCAGGATGTGGTTGTGCTGACAATTGTCCAGTCTGGATATGTGAACCATGTCTCCTGATTGCTGGGATGCGTCTCCCTGCCCTATGTCTTGCTGCCTGAAGTCCCAGTTATGTTCCTTCTATGCACACCTCAGAGCCACCCAGGTTTGGTCCTGGAAAGCTGAAAGCATGCAGTAAGAGAGATCAATAACATCTCTGTCCCAGTGGTGTGAATGTCTTTGAAATACCAAGCTAATTGGCCAGAGGAGATATATGTCATCTCTGCTGTTTGGCACAGGCTTCAGTCTGGGTGGGCACCTCAGGTGCGTGGAGGCATTTGTCAGCTTTCAGAGAACACCCCAGGAGGGGGCAGGATGACCTTTATCAAAACTAGGATCCTTTATCAAATCTTTCTGAAATTTGGAAAAGATTATCTTGAAGGTTTGAGATAATATCTTGTCCAATGTCATGTAACCTGAATGGAATACAAAGATGTTACAGCCATAAATGCTTTTAAAATATCAGGACCCTTTATCCAATCTTTCTGAAATTTGGCAGTGGTAGTAACCTTGGTTACGGGGTATAAGTAGACCAAGTTTAATTCAAATTTGATTCAAGAAAAAGATGTTACAACCAGAACTGTGTATGCAACTTTTCTTAAAATCACAAAATTCAATTGCTTATAAAATTGGATTGGTTTATTCATTCTTTCTGAAATTTGGCAGGCATAAGGCCACTGTTTGAGGTAAAATCCCTCCAGGGTTCATCCAAATTGAATGAAAAACAAAAACGTTATAGCCCAAAGTGTGTTATTCAGTGTTTTGCTATTATCTCATAACAAAACAGAAAATTTTCATTATTTTGTTATTATTTTCTATTGTTTTCATTATTCAATAATGAAAATTAAAGAGCTCTTTTTGTTTTTATTATTCTAATAATGAGAACAAAATTCACACCCCTATTGTTTTATCGGTTTTATTTGTAATTTGTATGTATGGCTAATTGCTGAATAAAATTTGACTAACACTTCTTTTTCTGCAGTTGCTTGTAATACAAGAGATACATTTTCTTTTGCTGTATTTTTTAACATTAATTTGTTTCCTCCACCCTGTAGTCTGAAAAGGAGGGAAAGACAGGCCACAATATTCTATCTTCAGAATATGAAGGTTTCTTTAGTGGAGTAATTCAGCCCCACTTGCTCTCCATCTCTAATAGCTCTGTAACTTGTTACAGGCAATGTTTTCTGGCAGCTTTTTCTGAGGGGCTCATTAAATATACTTTCAGAACTGGTGAGTGAAAATGTTTGCCTGGGGGGAAAGGGGAGTGGAGGAAGCTACATTTAAAAGCTTTTTCTTTTGCCTTCGGTGTATGAGTAGTCCTACCCTCATGGTTAAAATAACAGAAAGGCAGTTGGTTGCAAGTTACATGTCACACCTCAGTTCTGTACACTGTGTGATTTGGAGTGCACAGCTGACCAGAATATATACTCTTTAAACGGTAATGAACTGAGCATAAATTAAAAACCTGGAAAGATTGACAATGGCAGTCAATAAAATGTGGTGCACTATTCAAGTGAATACAATTAACAAGAGTGATGTCTATATTTATCCCACATGGCACCAGAAAAACAAATGAATGAAGAAACACAAATGAAATCTCATCTTTTTTCTCTTGTACATCTATACAAACAGTAGATTGCTTCCACTACACAAGCCCACACACAACTAAAAATAGTAGTGTGGGATAGAGGCTGAAATTTTCATTGGGGCTTATTTAATGTACTGTCGGTATTGGTGAACACATACATTTGGGGGGGGAAGGTGGGGGGAGATACCAAAAATACATTTTAAAAGCTTCCACTTTCATTCATAGGTTGGGTAACTGCACATTTGAGTGCTCGCTTTTATGGGCAATTTGTAGTTGTAAGTTCAAAGATAGGTTTTTGTGCATTATAAAGTGAACTAACTTCCTTCCTTCTTAAAGGACCAGCTCATCTTGTGACAATGTGCAGGTTAGTTCAGATTAAAGTAGAGCACCTCTTTTGGAAATGTGGATCATATCTGATGTCTCTGTATGTAGTCTAAGGAAGTTACATGGGCTGTATTTCATTCTTCTTTTAGGGAAAAAAAAAATGTATAACCACAAAAATTGTTCTTCTTTAAACTGACTATCCAATTGGGTCAGAAAGAATTTTTCAGTCAAATAGTTGTTGAACAAAGTAACTGGATGCTCCCTAAACTCTTCTTTACTATCTAACCTGACACTTACCTTGTTACAGGGAATTGCCCAGGCCAGAAATAAGTCATCATGACTATCAAAGTATTTCCCTGGGATGTAAACCAAACATGTTATTGGGTGTGCATGTCACTATTGTTATTACAATAACAATAATGAAAATTGTCATTTTCATTATGGTCATTGCAAAAATGGAAATGACAAATAATAATAGTGAAAATAGAAATTAAAACAACATTTTGTTTTTGAAATAAAGGGAAAAACTGTAAAATGTATTTCTGATTATAACCTTTTTTTATTATTCAATTATGATTAAACTTGGGAAGGTTGTATGCCCAATGGAGGGCACTATGTGTACCAATTTTCAAAATGATTAGTTAAAGGAAACCAATTTTAGAAGCAATTGAATGCTGTGATTTTAAGAAAAGCTCCATANATGGTAAATGGTAGATGGGTGGATATACCTTATTCTAATATGAAATGCATCAATTTGAAATATGAAATAGATAATATTAATAATTATTTATGATCTTGTATTTTTATGGATACGTCTTGCCACTTTCTAAATTTTAAATTTTTGGACTAATCATGAAAAACGATTTGGTTACTGTCTAATGAGTCTTTCCCCATATTATTATGATTATGATTATGATTATGATTATGATTATGATTATGATTGATTATGATTATGATGATGATGATTATTATTATTATTATTATTATTAATAATAATTATTAGCATTTATATAGCGCCAGCGATGTACCTGGTGCTTTACAGAGAATAAGATAGACATGGTCCCTGCCCAAGAGTTTACAATCTAAAAGACAGGGGGAGGGAGACAGGGAAGGGGGAACAGAGGGAGAGACAAGGGACACAATAATCATGAGGATGTGAGAACTCAGGTGCACGTTCTTGGCTTGGTTACAGTACATTGGGAGTTTGCAGATAACAGGTGGGGAATAATCCTGGGTGGGGATGATTAGCAGGAGTTAGGACATGCTAGAAGGACCATTTTATAACTTGCTAAAAATAAAGGCTAATATATTTTATAATTACTGCTTTAAAGTTTTCAGTTGTAACTGTATAATGCATAGTACTGAGAATTTTTTAAAAAATATATAATTTTCCATTTATTTGTTTTTTGGTGAAAGCTGTAAACTAAACTAAATAACTGACTGACTGATTAACTCTTCTGCAGTTGCTTGTTACACAATGGATAGTTCTTTAGCTATATCATTGTTTAATTTTGATGCATTTGATTTCTATGTATGTGTATATTAGGCGAGGGGAATTGTTTGCCGTATTTATTAACTTTAGGAGGGCTTTTGATTCTATTAATCATTAGAAATTGTGGGCCAAATTCCAAGCGATGCATATCAATCCACATCTTTTAGGACTTATTATTCTTTTACATAACGATACTCTGGCTAAGGTCAGATTTCATTCCATGGGCTTATGCTCAGACTCTTTACCTATTACTACAGGAGTTCAGTAAGTATGCTTGCTTGCTCATCTTTTGTGTAATTTATATATTAATAATATTGTGGATCGGAAAAAAAATTGAAGCTTTTTCTCCTCCTATGTTAGCTTGTCAGATACTTCCTATTTTGTTATATGCGGATGATATAGCATTATCTCAGACTTGTAGAGGACTTCAGCAACTTCTGAACCGTTTCAGGTGCCTATTGTAACAAAAGTGATTTTATGACAAATTATGGTAAATCTCAGGTTGTTGCAAAAGACAAGAATCCCTCAAATATAAATGGACTTTAGATAATCAGCCAATAGCTCAGTTGAACTCTTATGTTTATCTGGGTATTACCTTTTGTAGTTCTGGGTCATGGTATGAACATAAAGTAAAGGCTTTAGTAAGAGCCACTTGTTCTTCCAAAGGAATTTTAAAATGTATGGTTTCATTTGATAGATCTAGACTGACGTCAGCTCCTAAAGTTTTTAAAGCCAGATCCTTGGTCCAGTTACTGTATGGGGCCAAGCTTTGGCCTTTATCATCGACTAAAGATATAGGCCCCTTTTACACGAGACGGGCCCATGCAGATCTGCTGCCTGGGCATACATAGGTGTTGCCCATGCGGTTGCCGCAGTGGGTAGGTGTGTGTGTGTCTGCACGCTCCTATGCTATACCTATCTCCATCTACCAGCACCCATCGCCCACACATGGTGGAACCAGAGAAAATGGCAGTTACTCCGTGCGTGGGGGTGGATAGAGGAGGTGGGTGAAGATGGCTCTGTGCCCGTGTAATGATGGTCCACCCACTGCCCTCGCACCAGCACACACATCCATCCCCCAGCACCATGGCCTGTTTAAAAAGGGCCATAGTATATGTCCAGAATAAGTTCCTTAGAATAATATTATTTCTTCCTAATAGTGTCCCTGGTTGTAACGGGCAGTCTTTCAGTTTGTAGTAAAGTTATTGCTACTGTTCTAAAGCTCTCACCGACTACCATTCCTATGTTTGAAGGAACAGATGTACTAAAAAAAGAGCCATTCATATCTGTGGCTTAAAATGATAAATACCTTATTGTAAAGTTTTGGTTTCTCATCAGTGATTCTTTTGGAGAAACCATACCTACAACATAATGCCGTTATCAAACAGAGAGTGATAGCTATATCATGGCAAGAGGATTTGGCCAAGACGTTTTTATTTAAAGCTAGCCCCTTGGTATCTATCCTGCACTCAAGTCTAATTTTGGGACTGAAAGTTACTAGGAACTAGGGGTGGGATACCAGGGAAAATACTGGATACCAGATTTACTGATATCGTATCTCCCTGGTATTGGATTTACCAGTATTGGCATACCTTTTTTTAACATTGGCCAGCTTACTGTTTTTTTGACATTGCGGCCATTGATTTCAATAGCTGCAATATTTAAAAAACAGTAAAGTGGCCAGTCTTAAAAATGCAGTATGCTGATACTGGTGTTTATCAGATTATCAGATTAATCCCATACACCCGATTTTGGGATTAATTTGATATTGATATTCCCACCCCTACTAAGAACAACTCTATAACCCCCATTTACACAGATCTTACACCCTCCTTTGCTTTCACTTCTTCAACTCTGCAGTACTTTGAACTCATTATAACAAAATTGAATATGTCCTGAGGACATGTCCCTGTGATTCCAGGGAGTTTAAAGATCGAATTCATGTTTTATTCAATTGTAAATTTTATCAGGAATTGAGGTCTCAATGGATTTTGCCATTAGTACAGAAGGAGTTTTTCCCAATGGTCAAAAAACTTGAAATTCTTTTAGCCTCCAATAATGTTTTGAATTTTAAATCAGTGGCTGTGTATGCTTTCTTAATTTTTCATCAGCAGAAATTGTTGGTTACTAACTAATACTTTCCTTTTGTATTATTTGTTATGATCTTATATGGTATTGTTTTAATAGGGATGTGCACAGTAACTTTTGTTTTCATTATTCCTTTCATTTTCTTAATGAAAATGTCAATAGTTTTCATTAACTTTTGTTAGTCTTTGTTTGGTTTTCATTATTCCTTTCATTTTTGATTTACATTGGTTTTAATTGAAAACACATTTTTGGCTGTAACTTCATTGTTTTTTGTTCAATTTGGATTAACCTTGGAGAGATTATACCCCAACCAGAGGTAATAATTTCTGACAAATTTAGGAAAGTTTAGAGAATAGTATCCAACTTTATAAGTAATTAAATTTTGTAGATTTAAGAAAAGCTGCATACCCATTTCTGGCTGTAACATCTTTGTTTTAAACATGGACAGATTATACCACTCCCCAATTTTACTTTCTCTTCCAATATTTCAGAAATATTGGATAATGAGTCCTAATGTTATAAGCAATTTACTTAAAAATGCATTTCTGGCTTTAACATCTTTGTATTCTATCCAGGTAGGATGAGATTTGAAAGGTCTGTACATCACACCTTCAGAATTATCTCTCCCAAATTCCAGAAAAAAATTAATAAAGGGTCCCAATCTTATAAGTCTGCACAGCATTTTCAGAGAATGAGCCTATGCCAGTGATTCTCTTTGTTTGTCACAGTAATACGAGATGTGTTTGTGATGCCAGTTGGCCAGCAGAAATGTCAATCATATATCATCATGTGGTACTTTCAGACATGACGCTAACCACCCTTTAACCACCTTTGGTGGTTATTTATGCATGTTGCAGGGCTGCATAGGGCACCAATACAGCCCTGCAACATGCATAAATAACCACCAAGGGTGGTTAAAGGGTGGTTAGCGTCATGTCTGAAAGTACCCATTCTGTTCTGTGAGCAACTCCTTCCCCCAACTTGTTACTAGGAAGTTGGAAGCATTTGCTTAGGAAAGAGCCAATAAGGGACTCTCTTATGTCCTCTATCAGTGTGCTGCAGGATGTGGTTGTGCTGACAATTGTCCAGTCTGGATATGTGAACCATGTCTCCTGATTGCTGGGATGCGTCTCCCTGCCCTATGTCTTGCTGCCTGAAGTCCCAGTTATGTTCCTTCTATGCACACCTCAGAGCCACCCAGGTTTGGTCCTGGAAAGCTGAAAGCATGCAGTAAGAGAGATCAATAACATCTCTGTCCCAGTGGTGTGAATGTCTTTGAAATACCAAGCTAATTGGCCAGAGGAGATATATGTCATCTCTGCTGTTTGGCACAGGCTTCAGTCTGGGTGGGCACCTCAGGTGCGTGGAGGCATTTGTCAGCTTTCAGAGAACACCCCAGGAGGGGGCAGGATGACCTTTATCAAAACTAGGATCCTTTATCAAATCTTTCTGAAATTTGGAAAAGATTATCTTGAAGGTTTGAGATAATATCTTGTCCAATGTCATGTAACCTGAATGGAATACAAAGATGTTACAGCCATAAATGCTTTTAAAATATCAGGACCCTTTATCCAATCTTTCTGAAATTTGGCAGTGGTAGTAACCTTGGTTATGGGGTATAAGTAGACCAAGTTTAATTCAAATTTGATTCAAGAAAAAGATGTTACAACCAGAACTGTGTATGCAACTTTTCTTAAAATCACAAAATTCAATTGCTTATAAAATTGGATTGGTTTATTCATTCTTTCTGAAATTTGGCAGGCATAAGGCCGCTGTTTGAGGTAAAATCCCTCCAGGGTTAATCCAAATTGAATGAAAAACAAAAACGTTATAGCCCAAAGTGTGTTATTCAGTGTTTTGCTATTATCTCATAACAAAACAGAAAATTTTCATTATTTTGTTATTATTTTCTATTGTTTTCATTATTCAATAATGAAAATTAAAGAGCTCTTTTTGTTTTTATTATTCTAATAATGAGAACAAAATGCACACCCCTATTGTTTTATCGGTTTTATTTGTAATTTGTATGTATGGCTAATTGCTGAATAAAATTTGACTAACACTTCTTTTTCTGCAGTTGCTTGTAATACAAGAGATACATTTTATTTTGCTGTATTTTTTAATATTAATTTGTTTCCTCCACCCTGTAGTCTGAAAAGGAGGGAAAGACAGGCCACAATATTCTATCTTCAGAATATGAAGGCTTCTTTAGTGGAGTAATTCAGCCCCACTTGCTCTCCATCTCTAATAGCTCTGTAACTTGTTACAGGCAATGTTTTCTGGCAGCTTTTTCTGAGGGGCTCATTAAATATACTTTCAGAACTGGTGAGTGAAAATGTTTGCCTGGGGGGAAAGGGGAGTGGAGGAAGCTACATTTAAAAGCTTTTTCTTTTGCCTTCGGTGTATGAGTAGTCCTACCCTCATAGTTAAAATAACAGAAAGGCAGTTGGTTGCAAGTTACATGTCACACCTCAGTTCTGTACACTGTGTGATTTGGAGTGCACAGCTGACCAGAATATATACTCTTTAAACGGTAATGAACTGAGCATAAATTAAAAACCTGGAAAGATTGACAATGGCAGTCAATAAAATGTGGTGCACTATTCAAGTGAATACAATTAACAAGAGTGATGTCTATATTTATCCCACATGGCACCAGAAAAACAAATGAATGAAGAAACACAAATGAAATCTCATCTTTTTTCTCTTGTACATCTATACAAACAGTAGAATGCTTCCACTACACAAGCCCACACACAACTAAAAATAGTAGTGTGGGATAGAGGCTGAAATTTTCATTGGGGCTTATTTAATGTACTGTCGGTATTGGTGAACACATACATTTGGGGGGGAAGGTGGGGGGAGATACCAAAAATACATTTTAAAAGCTTCCACTTTCATTCATAGGTTGGGTAACTGCACATTTGAGTGCTCGCTTTTATGGGCAATTTGTAGTTGTAAGTTCAAAGATAGGTTTTTGTGCATTATAAAGTGAACTAACTTCCTTCCTTCTTAAAGGACCAGCTCATCTTGTGACAATGTGCAGGTTAGTTCAGATTAAAGTAGAGCACCTCTTTTGGAAATGTGGATCATATCTGATGTCTCTGTATGTAGTCTAAGGAAGTTACATGGGCTGTATTTCATTCTTCTTTTAGGGAAAAAAAAATGTATAACCACAAAAATTGTTCTTCTTTAAACTGACTATCCAATTGGGTCAGAAAGAATTTTTCAGTCAAATAGTTGTTGAACAAAGTAACTGGATGCTCCCTAAACTCTTCTTTACTATCTAACCTGACACTTACCTTGTTACAGGGAATTGCCCAGGCCAGAAATAAGTCATCATGACTATCAAAGTATTTCCCTGGGATGTAAACCAAACATGTTATTGGGTGTGCATGTCACTATTGTTATTACAATAACAATAATGAAAATTGTCATTTTCATTATGGTCATTGCAAAAATGGAAATGACAAATAATAATAGTGAAAATAGAAATTAAAACAACATTTTGTTTTTGAAATAAAGGGAAAAACTGTAAAATGTATTTCTGATTATAACCTTTTTTTATTATTCAATTATGATTAAACTTGGGAAGGTTGTATGCCCAATGGAGGGCACTATGTGTACCAATTTTCAAAATGATTAGGTAAAGGAAACCAATTTTAGAAGCAATTGAATGCTGTGATTTTAAGAAAAGCTCCATATACATTCATGACTACAACTTCTTTATTGTCCATACGATTTACATGAAACCTAGGAATAGTATGTCCCTCCACAAGCTTAACATTCCTGCCAACTTTCAGAAAGGTTGGATAAAGGGTCCTGATGATATACAACATTAACTTGAACATACTCTTCCAGCTGTAAAATGTTTATATTCCATCCTGTTTACAGAACATTTTGCAGGAGTGTATCATATACCTTCCCTGTCACTTCTGACAAACTACAGGACAATTTGATAAAGGGACCCAATTTTATAAGCAATTGAAATTGTCCCCTTGAAGACCATTATTCAGATATATAGCAGCACATGCAGTGCCAGTCAGAGGCAGGCACCTGGCATGGTAGGGGGAGGGAGACTGTAGGAGGGAGGATCTAGAGCAACCCAAAAGATTGATAGACACATTCACTGGCCAATTACTGCATGCTTCCAGCTTTACAGGACCAATCGGTAGTGGCTTTGAGGAGGGCATAGCGGGCGGCCCTGAGGCAAGCATAGAAGGGACATAACTGGGACTTTGGGGATAGCATCCCAGAAGTCAGGAGACATAGTGTACACATCCAGCCTGGCCAATTATGATCACAATCTCAGCACTGTGACAGAGGACATAAGAGAATCTCTATTGGCTCTTTCCTAAACAGATGCTTCTGACTTCCCAGTAACAAGTGTGAGGAGAGATGTTGGGATGGTCACAACAGAGAATGAGGATATTTGGTTGACATTTCTGCTGGCCAATTGGCATCACAAACCGATCTTATACCACAGTGACACACAAGAGAATCCCTGGTATAGGCTCAGTCTCTGCATATGCTGTGCAGGCAAATAAAATTGGGACCTTTTATCACATCATTCTGATATTTGTGACAGATTATCTTGAATGTGTGATATACAGCCCTGTCAAATTTCATATACACTGGTTGGACTACAAAGATGTTACAGTCAGACATACATTTATAAGTTCATTTCTTATACCTCCAGAACCCTTTATCCAATCCTTCTAAAAGTTGTCAGAGATAGTAAACGTAGGAAGGGGTATAAACATGCCAAGTTTAATCTACATGAACTGTGGGATAAAGAAGTTACAGATAAGAATGTATATGAAGATTTTTGCAACATAATATAATTCAACTGCTTATAAAATTGGATTCCCTTATCCAATCTTTTTGGACTTTGGTACGCATCGTGCATCCCATTGGAGATACACTTCCTCCAAGTGTTAGCCAAATATAATGAAAAACAAAAAGGTTACAGCTAAAAATGTGTTTTCAATTGAAACCAATGGAAAATGAAAACAAAAGCAAAAACAAAAATCACAATTTGATATGACAGATTTGAATAAAAAAAACAAAAGAAAAACAAAAATGACATGGGTCTCTGGTGCATACCTCTATTAATCATTCTAATGAGCAGAATTTGGAATTGACTTGAGTAAACAGACAAACAGAGTTTGATTTTGGGTAAACTCACATGTAATGCTGCTAGAATTTGATGTCCATGGGGCCCCAGAAGCTGTATAAAGAGTCGCAGATGAGCCCCGGATCACTGTTGCATACTAGTGAGGCAATCCAAGTTCCAAATCTGCTTTAAACTCAGATCTGATTAGTTGATCCGATCTAATCGTCAGATCCATGTTTAAAGTTTGGTTAGAAATTGGAGTGTCTCACATGCAATAGCGATCCGGGACTTAATATACATCTTCCGGGGGCCCACGGCCTTTGGATTTTAGTAGTGTTACATGTGAGTCCATCCTATGTCTAAATGACTTTTTACTGTATAAGGAGTAGGAGTTTAGAATCTTAGCCAGTCTTCTATCATTTGGATCTGATTGCTGTATGTTCTGTACAGTAACCTCATCTCACATGAAATCTGACTCCTTGCTATTATGTACAGTGCTGCAATAAAGATGCCTGATAACACTATATATTTGCTGTTTCCATGGAGGCTTGGAGATTGCTCACCGGAAACGCCACAATAGTTCGGGATCTTTTTTGTTTTGCCTTTCTCATGAACATTGACACTGAATATTTCCTGGGGTCAGGTAGGCTTTCTTTAGACTGCCGAACCTTCTTCCTTTGATCCTTTCCCTGTATTTCTACATACTCTCTTAAGTGGAATTTTGATGTTGTACCCAATAGAATTTTGCAAAAATAAACCACCCAAATGTAACCATTAGGGATGGGACAACATTTTTTTTTCGGTCAATTTCAATTTCAGTTCAACTTCTCATGAATTTGGGTTCTTTTTCGATTTCGGTACTTTCCGATCTTTTGCATTGATTTTTGTACCCGATTTTTAACATTGTGTTTTTTCAATGGGGGACAAACTTCATTGTTAAAAATACGATACAAAAATCAATGCTAAAGATCCAATAGTATCGAAACCGAAAAAACCCAAAATTTTGGATTAATCTGAAATGGCCATTTTCAGGTACTTTTTTTTATCCAAAACCGAATTTCCCATCCCTAGTAACCATCAACAAGTTGTATGACAGTAATTTCCAAGATCTTTACCTCCGCAGCTCCATTTTGAAACTTAAATAAAATTAGGTTAGGTGACCCTCGACAGCAAAAAACACACACAAAGTATTGCAAAAATCAACTGGGATTATGACTTCTGCAGATGGCATGACCTGCATCTGAGGTGCTGACCCACAGTTGTGAAACTTGACTTCTGTTGTATAGAAAGCTGGCTACAAACTGCCCATTCAAATACAACAACCCAGGAATGGCGGAATTGATCACTTGAAATATTTCAGTCCAATAATCAAGCAAATGCTTTTATGGATGCGGACTCCACTATTTACATTGTTGTAATGGAAACTAAGTTGCTCCATAATCTTATTGAACTTCAGGAAAATCAAATTTGGATCCATAATAGGATTTTATTTATGTCCTAAGGAAAAGTTGGTGCAACTCTTTAATATCAGTGAATGAATTGCTCAAACCTTATTGTTGGGTATGTCCAGTGGCTCAATATACAACAATACATTTCTTTTAAATTTTCTTTGAATAACTTTCAGAATGATGAGGGCTTCTCTAGCACTACTAAAAGGAGGATAATACAAGAATCAGGATGGTGCATGATGGAGAAGATACTTTGCCATAATTGTTGCACTTTTGCTTCCAAATCCAGAGATTTTATAGGCAAAATTTTCAGGAAGAGAGTAAAAAACTTATTTCCTTAATGCACATTTCTGAAAAATAACCTCACTGAAGCAATTCACTTCTGCAGCAAAATTGAAAATACATTACAAAGACAAATCATACCATTTTTTAGAAGTATAGATTCTGATGAAATATAAAGATAATTTAGAAGCTCTTGTTATTTTCTCTAACATTGGGTCACATGCTAGCTTACACTGCATGCTACAAAGTGGAGGCAAGTATATTGGCAAAGCTTTCAAGCAGGCAACTGTAATAATGGTAGATTAAAGTGTAAGTTCTTTAGGAGAGAGGGCATCTTTCTGTGGAATGTTTGTATAGTGCTTTGGGAAATGAGGCCCTGAAATCTAGATGCTATTGCAATATGAGCAATAAATTGCCTTTTAACCAGCTGACTAAATAGCCTCTCAAAATATCTCTTTGGTCTTCCAAAGTGGGCTGGAAGATTCATGAGCTTTCTGGTACTGCCTACTTCTGAATGTACTAGAAATAAAATAAAACAGACTGCCTCATGTTTTTTCTTCTCTTTCATTTCTCTCTTTGTCTGGAGTCAGGTGCATAAATGAGTGAGAATTGGGGTTCAAACAATAGTTCAGAAAATTTGGTAGAAATGCCGGTTCCTGATATCGTCTTGGTCAGATCGAGAACGTCTTTGTACTTGATAATGTCTCAACCAACATTTTGTTTCTTGATTTACCAAATTCCTGCTTATGGGGATCCCATTTACTGTTTTGCCATTTACTGCTTTGCCATCCATTTCAAATCCTGAGAGGTAATACTAGTGCAATATTGCATTTCTTGCACTCTATTTTCCTTCCATTTTTTGTTGTCCCTCATTGGCTGGTATGCAGATTCCTTTACTAGTCTGAAATCTAGTTACAGATTGGTCAAAGCAAAGGGAACAAGTCACAGCAAAGGGAACAACATAGAACAATAATGCTGATTGGAGGCACTGGAGTGGAGGTTAAGTGGCACAGGGTCGTTAAAGGGTGGGCTATTCACACAGTGATTGGCTTAGAAATGTGGAAAAAAGAAACCCAGAAGCAAAATGGTATTCTCAGCAATGTGGCAAGCAGTAAATGAAAGGTAGGTGGCAAATGGTAAGCACAAAGTCACTATGGGCCCCGAGAGCCAGCATGTCAGGGCAAGCTCCGCCCACAGTGTGGGGAGAGCGGCATGCAGCTCAGCTGCGGGTTGGGGCCCCGCCCTGAGCACACCTGACCCTGATTAGACCTTTTCCCATAAAAGGAAGCGGCGGGGCCTGAGCTCCCGCCGGTAATCACTTGTGAGAGACTGGCCCCTTGTGTCCTGAGAGCTTTTCCTGTAGAACCTTTGACTTTCCTATTGAACCATCCTGTGAGTGTGAACGTGAGTGTTTGGTCCTTGTGTCCCCCTTTCCCTGTCAGAGTGAAGTTGGGTAAGTGAGGTGTTTTGTCTGTGTTATTGTCCTCCCAGTATCAGTTGTAGTGAATTTGTGTGGTGTGGGTTACCTGTTTCCTTTTCCCTTAAACCTCAGATCCATTCCTAGATATTTCCTGACAAGTCATCCCTGTAGTAAGTGTATCCTACCCCTCACTCCCCACCCCGCATCCTTGGACCCTATCAGCCCTTCTTCCCCTTCCCTCCCTGGGGCCTGGCCCTTCCCTTTCCCCCTCCTACACTATTTATTACACGGTGCCCTGGGCCCTGTATATACCCCCAAGAGTCTGTTCCCCCTCCCTGCGTGTTTACTTCCATTCTCTGGGGCAATTGGCTACCTCTCTGTGAGTCCCGATGATGAAAAGGGTTGCCCTCTAACCAAGGGGGAAAGCCCACCTAACACCCTGAGGGACATTATAGTCTTCGATAGAGAGTCCATACTGAGAGGTAGCTGCCCTGTGGGTCCTATTCCCTTGTCCCTCCCTTTATCTTCCTACCCTTCACCCTATTCCCGTGACA
>QEPC01001858.1:581805-592186 GCA_003113815.1 Sphenodon punctatus
ATGTCTTTTTTGAGATGGGGTGACCAGAGCTTCACACTACACTCCAGGTGCAGTTGTACAATAGAGCTATAGAGAGGCATTACAATATTTTCAGTTTTATTTTCTATCCCTTTCTGAATAATTCCTAATGTTCTGTTTGCTTTTTTGACCGCTGCTGCACACTGATCTGAGGATTTCAATGTATTGTCCACGATGACTCTGAGATCCTTTTCCTGAGGGGTAACTCCTAATTTAGAGATTCATGTCAGCTTAAATGGAATTCATGCTAGGCTTATGAGAATGTATTAATAGACCAAAACAAGTCTGACTAACCATCAAAAAGCATGTTAGCCTTTAGCTGAGCTCTGCATGAATGGATATTATTGTATTTCTTGGTTCATCTTCTAATCATACTATCATATTCCTTAAGATTTCTAATTCTCAGATATGAGTAAATGAAAAAGACAAACTTATGGCAAATAAAACTCCAAGAAGGGACACCCCACAGCACTAAGTGGGGGAGTGTGTTTGTGCCCGCCCACCCGCCCCTGAACAGGGTTCCGGGCAGGGATAGGTCAAAGGGTTCCTTTTGCCCTCCTCCCTGCCGGCTCATGGGCAGCGGCACAGGTAGGCCAATGGGGGAGAGGAGGGGCACCTGGTGGGCGGGGAGCATGGACAGGTATATATACCTATAGCAGCCAGGTTCTCCTTCCTCTCTCCTCAATCTCAGGCTGCACACGTGGAGGTTTTTTGCATGTGAGGAGGATCTTATTATCAATATCAGGTGAGTCCTCTCCACGCGAGTAATCCTCCTTGGACTGCCTGCTAACTTAAATTTAAATGTAACCCCCTTTGTGGAGCGGGGTGCCGCTCCACCACCTGGTGGAGCGGCAGCGCTCATTTTAAACTGGAAATCCCTTTAAGCTCACTTTAAAATTAGAAGCCCCAACAGGGGCCTTGGGGGGGGGGGAATCCCCTTGCGGATTTAATTTTCAACGCCCCAACAGGGGCCAGAGAAGAAGGGAGGGGGGAATCCCCACGGAGAGCGCCACAGCTGCCTAGTAGAGTGGCGGCGCTCGCTTTAAAATTAGTAGCCCCACCAGGGGCCGAAGGGAGGGAGGGAATCCCCTTGTGGAGTGCCGCCGGTGGGCTGAGCAATGGCGCTCACTCTAAGTTAGAAGCCCCAGCAGGAGCTGAAGTGAGGGGGGGATCCCCACACAGAGTGCCGCCACCGCCGGGTTAGTGGGGTAGGAACCGTGCTGTGGTAAGGCTCCCTATGAGCTGAGGGGTCGCGCTTGTACCCGTTACCACTTGGGGAGCGGGGTGGATCTTAAGGCCGGGGGCCCCAGCCCAGGCTCAGAACAGCTGGTTTGGGGACCACAAACCCACCCTGACCCGAGGTGAGGGTGAACTCGAAGGGTTGATTCACCCGGGCAGGGGGAGCGAAATTTAGCTCAACCCCCCTTTGCCTACTTTATGTAGCATGGTTCCTCCCCGCTATTATGCACACAGGTTTCTTTACTATTGTTTGTTATGTATGTGTAAGTTATATTGGAATAAAGTTGTGGACAAGGCCATTTTACCCCAGAGCATGTCTCTGTCTGTTCTTATGGGTGGTGCGGGCACAATAAGTGAAAGGCAGAGGTTTCAATTGTTGGGGTAAGGCAAAGCCTGCTGAAGGGTTGTCTCTGGATTCCTTTATGGGTTGTTCTCTCTCATCACAGGACTCTTATGTCTCATGATGATTAGAACTATCTTTTTGGCTTCTTTAATCCATTCAAAAAGGTGCTGTCTGCTCATTCAATCCAGAATGAGAGCTAGATTATATAGGGGGAATATGTCCTTTATACACACCAATTAAGTGTTTCCCTGTGGAGACATGTGGTTTCAGCTTCTGTCAAATAATCCATTTACTGCTTGATGCGTCTCTGACAAAAACAGTGAAGGAAAGTTGGTCGCTGACAGTTCTCTGTAAGGTTAAAAAAAAGAGCGAGAGAGCAGAAGAAAATGACAGCAGCAACAGGGCTTCTCCTAAAAGGTGAGAAACAGAGAGAGGGCAGAGAGGAAAAGTTAATAGGAAGCAGAAAGTATGTGAGAAGAGCAGTGTGAGGGAAGGGAAAGTAAATTGGAAGAAGGTAGGAGACAGAGCAGGAGCAAAGTTACAAGATGGAAAGTCGCAGGTGTGCTAATAGAATGGATAAATGCCCTGCTCATGTGTAAAGCTAGTGATATCAAGTAGCAACTGAGGGCAGGAACAAAGAAAAGAAAGTATTTTTCCCCACACAATGCACAATTAACTTTTGGAACTTGTTGCCAGAGGATATGATCAAGGCCAGTTTTACAGCTGGGTTTAAAAAAAGATTGGTTAAGATCTTGGAGGATAGGTCCATTAAAGACTACTAGACAAGTAAGTTGTTCGCTCTGACTGTAGGGTGCTGGGAATGAATGGTAGGGAATGGATCAGTCCATTATGACATGTTGGGTACTTCTCTGAAGTGACTAGGGCCCTTTCTAAACAGGCTGCGGCTGTGGGGGGATCGGTGCAGATGCCACGGTGTGAGGGATCCAAGGGGGGGGCGCTGCACATGGACACACACCGATTGTCACCCTTTTGGCCAATTATTCCATGCATGGGCGGTGGGTGGAGGTGGGTGGGCATGCGTGTTCAATGGGAGTGCGCACGCACACCCACCTGCCGTGGCATTCACATGGGAGGCACCCACACATGCCCATACATCAGACCTGTGTGGGCATGCGTGGGTGCATCTTGTGTAAAAAGGGCCTGAGAATGGCACTATCAGAGATAGGATGCTGGGCTCGATGGATCGTTGGTCTGACATATTATAACACTTTTTATGTCCTTAATGCCCAGATTAAAGAAGTGTTTTGGATAAGGGGCAGAAATACAGATGTACGGTAATATAGTATGTTTGAGACTTCTGAGGAACATAGACATTAAGGACAGAACCAGATTAGAGAGGTCTAGATAAAGAGGCTTCTACTCTAAACTGTAGTAGAGATATGTTTTTCTTATTGATGTGAACAGAATGTGTGGAAGGAACCAGACATCCTATGAGATGTTGAAAAGCCGTGAAATCAATGGGAGTTTGGCAATTGGAAGTTGAGTGGTGGGCAAGTATTACATAGATTGCAATCCACTATTCAAATGATCTAACGTGGTCCCATTGATTTTATTGGGACTACCCCGAAGTACTTGGTGTGAGGATTGCAGCCACAGTCACTTTCTGATTACACATTTGTAGTATATTTCTTATAATACTCTGCTGAGGACACCTGGCTTCCGATTTCTTTAAGTGTTTTATCCTTTTTGTCTGTAATCCTTAAACTACGTACCAGCTTTAAATCCTATTGATTTTAGTGAAAGTTTCATGTTGATAAGTAATTTCAGGACTGTGGCAAATTTGTTATGAAACCTTTTAGTACTCGAGGTGATTCTTTCCATTGACTCCTATGGGCCCATCTGGATCAGGATATGAATGTAATTGTATTAATAGATTTGTTAACAACTCAACAAAGGATCTTTTTGACTTAAAACCCCCCAAACAAATTAGTTTTTAGTTTTAATGGATTTGTTTCAGGATTATAGAAAGCGCAGTAGCAATTTAGAATTTTCCTTTAATAGCAGCTTGATTTCTGCTTGTTCGTTTAATGTGACTCACAGCCATAACAGGATAGATTGTAAATTAAAAAACATATTTCTAAAAGCAATCTGTTACATATTTCACTATGTGCAGAAACTGTTTCTTGGCAGTGTGTGTTTGAGTACTATGAATGAATAACTGCACCCCTCCCCCCTTCCTTGTTTTTTTTGTTTTTTTAAAAATCCACTTTGTTTTTTGGCAAGTATGGTAGTAATTTTCTTGTATCTAATTTCCCTTCAGTGGCAGTGTAGAACTTGCTTTGTTTTATTGGAAATTAAAATGCAACTCAGAATTACCCCTCTTGTTGATGACATTTTCACTGTGTGATGCTATATATCAACACCATCAGAATATTACAGCATCATGTAAACTAAGTCATAGTCAGCTGTAGGCAGTTAATCAAAATTTTTGGCTTAAGTTGTTAATAAATTAATTAATTCAGTTAATGAAATGCAATATGCTGTAGCTGGTTTGATGAAATTGTTCGGAGGAAAGCCCAATGCTAATTGAGGAGGCTTTTGATTGCCTGTCTCAGTCTCCTACCTTGGAAATCATTGACTGAAATCTTTCATGAATGCTATAGACACTACTAGTTGGGTTTCTTAAATCTTTATTCAGACCTTGATATCATAAACAGTGACACATATGCATACATTCATACACTTAGGTGTGTGAGTAGTTTTGTTGAACTCAGTGGAAGTATTCACAAGCTTAAAATTATTCACATGCAAAAACGTTTCCACAGCTTGTCTTATTACCATTTGGATTGTTTAAAAGGAAACAAGAGTGAGACAGCTGAGTGAAATTCAGGCTTTGTTGAAGTCAATGAAAAAATTCCAAATGCGTGTAATGGGGATAGGATTTCTCCTATATTCTTTAATGAAAATTATCCTTGAATAAGAATGCCAGGAACAGTCTCTGGGCAGTGACTTCACAAACAATTGGATTGTTCTAAGGATCTGATCTCACTTTCACCGGGAATATCAATAAATGTTTTTTGAAAAATCTTCAGGTTGGGGATGTAGGATGGTGATCTTTTATAAAGAAAAAAGAAAAAAAGATGACAAAGAAGAAGAATAAAGATAATTATAAATAAATTGAATTCCTGATGATTTAAATAAGAGTAGCTCAATTTACCTCCCAGATCGTTACATAAGTTCAAACAGAGCAAGAAATGTACATTTTCACTTGCAGTATCCTCACCACGTTTAAGCCATAGAATGCATCCTGCTTCCTCACTCCCAAGGGTTCTTGGGAATCTTCTGGGACTTGTAAATACCCCAAGCATACAGCATAACCTGCATGGTTCTCTTTTGCATTATTTGGTTGTGGTGCAGTGCTGTCTCTCATGCGGCTTGGCCATGGTGTAGGACTCTGGGTAAAAATAGACATGACGGTGTCCTGCTTAGGCCTACTGTGGTCTGCAGGCCACCAGCATGGGTGATTTCAGACGTTACGGGGCCCGTTGGCCCCGTACCGAAATCACCCTATTCATTCCCCGCCAGGGTCACCCCGTCACGCCGCAACAGACATGCCGGGGGGATCCCGGTGGGGAATCTGGGAGGGGGTGGGGCCGCGTGGTGCAACGTGCGGCCGCACGGCCCCACCCCCTCCATGCTACCGCCGCCCGCCCTCCGGGGAGATGGGCGGGTGGCGGGGCCAATGCGGCGGCCACATCGGGCCGGATTCGCCACGGCCTGGGATCCCGCTGGGATCCCGGGCCGTGGCGCCCAGCCAGATGTTACTTTTTTTTGGTCCCCGCTGGGGATCTCTTTGACCACGCTTCCTGGAACATTCCCCCCGCTAGCCCAGGAAGCGTGGTTCAAATTGACCCCATGCAGGTATTGACAGTGGCGAACATCTGGCGGCCGCCAAACAGACGTTCGAGACACATTGACCACAGGTGCGTATTCACCGTGGTTCACTGTGATCTCGTAACATCTGAAAATACCCCATGTCTGGTTTTGCGCCAGATGTTGACTCAGGATTGCCTCGGGCTGTTTCAGCAGCTAACACGGGCTCTCACCTCAGGAAACCCCAGAAGTCACAGCCTGGACTAAGGCCCACCCAACTGGGCCAAAGTGGACCACAGCAGGCTAGCACAGCTGTTGTGGCCCACCATGACCCAGCCCAGATTCGGGCCCACAGTGGCTGGCCATCATTGACTGCCCGTCATGGTGTGGGGCAAGGCACTGGGAGCAGCACGATGGTGGGGACGACCACACATCTGTTGTAGCCCTCCACGGGAAGGGGGGCCGTCATGCTGCCTACAAGCACTTGTGGTCAGTGCCCTGACATGGCCTGGACTGTGTCTGCTGTGGCTACCTGGGTTGGGTCACTGCCATGCCAAACGCACATCTATTTTTACCCTCTCGTTTGTTCTGTTCAGTTGTGGTGCACAGCGTGTGGCATATGGTATGTGAGCCTGGCTGTTTTGTCCTGTTCATGGGATCTGTTGCTCAGCATCCTTGCTGCCTGGAGACCAAGCAGGTCTTCTGGGTATTTAACGTGGGTATTAAGTACTGGTGTGATATCCAGAAACTGGTTTTAAAACTTTTGGATTGTAGTATTCATTAATACCAGCAAAGAGATGATAAATACAAGTCTGGTAAGTACACATGCTAAATGTGTGGGCCCAGTTCAAACCTCAATGCGGGTGGCAGCCAGGCCAGAGTTGTGGACCCGGAACTAAGCAGGCCCACTGTCCAGTTCTGCGAGCCACCCAGCTGGGCTTGAGCAGAGAGAACCTATTCACAATCAGTTCTGCCAATTATTGGCAACCATGACTGCCTGTCATGGAGGGGAGGCAGGGCATCAACTGCAGTGCAGAGGTGGAGTTTGCTGGCCATGTGATGCTCCCTTCCCCCCATTCCCTGCCAGGTCAGGCCATGTGGACATGTGTTTCTGCAGCTGGAGCACACCTGGCCAAGGGAAGGCCTCTCTCCCCCCTCCCCCCCACTCAAGGTAGGAATAACTGATGTCTCATCATGAACACCCATTGTTAAAAAAAAAAAAGACAACCTCTAAGCTCTGCATAAAGTGCATATACTGAGTGATTGGAAAAGGATTGTAACCAGCATCTGTGTTAATAAAGTACTGATCTCTCAAAAAATGGACTTTGACAGCCACTAGCAAACTATTTGACCTCTGGAGCAGTAACAAGGAGGAGCCTCTTACTCCAGAGCGTTTCCATTAGATTAGTATGTCCTACATATCATGCAGGATTGTACCTAAGACTTGTATCACTCTACTACTGAATAATATCTTTTCCTAATATTTAGCTTAAAATTCCATTTGTCCATAGTAATTTCATTCCCCTTCTATTAAATGTACCCTAACTTCTCTTTCCATGATTACACAAAATGTATAGGGAAACATTTCTGGTAAAACCGGATGTGTTGGAATATAATAAAATGAAGAGCATGATTTTTCAAATGAATAGTGCCAACTCGAGCACTTAGTGCAGGTGGGAGTGCCTTTCCGTAAGTGCAAGCACTTGTGCTAGGCACGCAGGGGATTTTACTATACTCTATTATTCCAGAACAGGCTTGCTAAGACTAACCATGTCTGAGAGCTATAGACCACCGATGGTTGGACATGAATGCCTGTTTTCAAAGGGTGCAAACATAGCAAAGGAGGACATCAGTTTCCATAAATCAACTGTTTGTTTTAAAATATATCTATTCCTTTATTTTATTTTATTTTTATTTTTTTATTTATTTTTATTTTTCAAATTTATACCCCACCCCCTCCTGCAAGGGGAAAAGGAGTTAAGCAAAGCTGTATTAAAGGGTTTAGTCTACATAAAATATAATAGCAAAATATAAAAACCAAGAAATATGAAGAGATCATAAAACTGGCCACGCTTTACATGATAAAAACTGGATACACCAAAAATCACTCTCAAGCCATCAATGTTAGTGAGTCCAAAAAGAGTAACCAGATCTTAACATCTTCTCCCATTCTATTTGACTGGAGTATTATTTTTTAAAGGCAATTTGGCTCAGTTACTCCATTGTAACATTTAACAATATTCTGCCAGTTTCCAAGAAAGTCTCAGTGGGACTTCCTGTACATTGTTGAATTTGTTAAGGTTACTCAGACAGTCATCAGGTTTCCGATGATTTAACGCAAAAATGTTGGGTCTAGAAGAAAAGATCCCAAACTTTACGGGTTGGGACACCAAGTGGAGTCATCATATTGCTCAATGAGGCCCCAAAGAGACTGGCAAAATGTGATATGCAAATTTGTAAAGCTGGAAACCACAAGGATTATTTGTTTTTTAGTGTAGTCACAGCATGAAAACGCCTGGCTGAGAGCAATTTCCTTGCTATAAAACAATTTGTATCCTGTTTCTTCCCTCTTTGAAGACTTGATGAAGTGTGTTGGGGGGTTTGTAATTTAATTTTTTCCCCAAGGAAACTTACAAAGTGAAATGTTTTTGTTCCCTTTTAAGCAGTCTTCCCCCACCCTTTCCAAAATCACCTTTTTAGTGGCTAAGTGGTAAAGTAATAAGTAAAAATTCTAATATATATTGCACCCTTTGTATATTTTTGCATATATATATATATATATATATATATATATATGCAAAAATATACATGATCAGTTCTCATCTAAAACTTTTTTTAAAATGCATGTTCTCTCCCCCCTCCCCCACATACACATGTTAAAAAGATAATGAAGTTGGTTTTTTCGTGGTGTTTGACCAGCTTTGATTGATGACAGTTCCACCCTATATGGAAAAGATTTCATTTCTCATCTTCACAGTTCCAGCAAACTTCAGTGTTACATGTCCCTTCTGTTGGTCATCTGCTCCGTGTAGATGAGTGCCAGGCAGATTTGGCTATTCCTTTTCAATTAATAAAAGGAGAATAATGAAAAAGGGGGTTAAATAATATTGTGACACATGTTGCTCCAACTCCCACTCCAGGATAATCTAATCTTTTTGCAGGTCATTTGGAACAGTATGACGAGTAATTGTATTTATTTGTCATTGATACTTTTAAAACAGTAATAATGACTTCAATAATCAGAGACAGTTGAAGGAGGATATAATTTTTGTTCATTTTAAACATCTGTTTTTGCCAATTTCCTAATCTGGAAATATTGTTAGCATCGACTCTTTCCAACAGTTTCACTGACTTTGCTGACAGGAGACCATCTTTAAACCACGATAATATCTAGTTTTTCCCTTTAGCTTCTTGATTATTTTGATTTTAATTACCCTCAGTATTTGTCAACTGGCAAGCCCCATAGTACAGTCTGTTCACATCAGAAGATATTACCAGGGGCAGAATGTTTCAATCAAACGGTTTATCAGTTTCAACTAAAATTATCATAATAGTAACAGTCTAACACATTTGTCTTTTTGTATGCTTGCATGTTTGTAATAGTGATTCCCAGTATTTTAATCTGCATAGCCCCATTTTCACACTTAATGATAATCCCGTTAACACATATAGTAATAAAGACATGGGAAATATGGCAAATATAAATTAGGATCCAGACTTCATCTGCATATGTCATGAGCCTACATGAGGGTCTCATCAATTGTTTATGATTCTCTGGTCTGATGTCTCTTGAAAAAGGCTTCCAACCCATATGCTCCAAGCATGCAAAACAGCTGGGAAAAGAAGTTGGATGTTTGGTTCACCTGCTACCGTGTGTCATATTCAGTACAATTCAGCATGGCCTGCCTGACAGAGGTGTCTGTAACCAGTCAAAGGGCAGTCTGATGCAGGATGTCTGGGGCCAGGGTGATGAAAGAGAACAGTAAATGTATATGTGGGCAAGGGAACTATCTCTGGTCAATCTCAACAGCTTTCTGCCCTTGAAGTTTCAGAGGTACCTTGTTAGTAAATTTCACTGCATTGTTGACAAATAAAGAGATGCAAAAGTTCGCTCAGATTTAGAGCGACTTTGACGCCGGATTAGGGGCAGTAGGTGGAGAGTGCGAGGTGATGGATGCCCTGTCTGGTTCATCTTGAGCCGTGAGTCGTTTTCGAAAAAGTGCGGGATATAAATTAAATGGAAATGGAAATGGAAATGGAAATCTTTGTGGGCGGAGTTTCAGGAAGTGATGCCGGCCGATGCAGTGGATGTCCTGGGGTCTGTGAGGGCCACCTGTTGTGAACTTCCCTTTTTAGGGAAGGTTATTGAGCGGGCGGTGGCAATACAGCTCCAGGTGTATCTAAATGGCATCGGTTTCCTGGACCCATTTCAATCTGGGTTCCACCCAAGCTATGGCACAGAGACAGCGTTGGTGGCCTTGGTCGACGATCTCCACCGGGAGATGGATGCAGGATGTTCAACATTTCTCATCCTGCTAGGTCTCTCGGCCGCTTTTGACACCGTGGACCATGGGCTGCTGTTGAGACAGCTGCGTGACCTGGGGGGTCTGGATGGAACTTTTCTTGAATGGTTCCGTTCATTCCTCTCGGGGAGAAGCCAGCGGGTGGTGCTGGGGGAGGAGACATCTTGCCTCCGTGCCTTATCATGCGGCATTCCGCAGGGTTCTATTCTGTCTCCATTATTATTTAATGTATACATGCAGCCCTTGGGGGAGGTTGTGAGAGGGTTCGGGTTGCGATGTCACCAATATGCTGATGATAGTCAACTGTACCACTCTTTTTCAACAGACCCAGACCCTGCGGTCTTGGTGCTATCCCAGTGTCTGAAGGCCGTGGCTGAATGGATGTGGCAGAGCAGACTGAAGCTCAACCCCGATAAGATGGAGG
>QEPC01001858.1:620166-631098 GCA_003113815.1 Sphenodon punctatus
AAGTACAATTTCTGTTTGATATTTGGTTGGGAAAAATAAGAATGCATTTATATAATGTAATAATTTCCTGTAGTATTCTGTTTAAAACTGTTTCTAAACTTTCCTTCAAACATTTTGTTGAAACAAAATGTAATACAGAATATGGCGATAAAACCCTCTATTTCAGAAATCATATATTATTTCATAAGACGTCCTTGATGTTTTACTTTTTAGATTATTAATATTTTTTAAAAAAAACACCACATTTCAGAAATGTTGAAATGTTTACATTTTGTTTTGACATTTTGAGTTACGAAATTTCCATGGTAATTTCAAGATATTTTCAATGTTCAAAGTAGTGTTGAAGTGAGAATGGGCTTTCATTCTTGTGAGAATCTTGCGGTAATTGAAAACTCTTACCAAAATCATGGCACGTTCTTGGTGAGAATCTCAGCAACGTTTAACATTTATTGTTTACCATGATTGCCCATTTACCATATACCAATTTACTGTGTAGTGCTTACCATTTACTGTGGTCATCCTGTTAATGCGGACGTATAAAATAGTCACCACGTACATGCATAGCCCTCTTCCAAGGTGGTACCAGCAATATCATCACCATTTTGGAAAAGGGAAGCCATTTTGCATATGCACATTACCAGGATGAATGCGGTACGCAGTAAATCATGGTAAATCTACGGTACATGGTAAATCATGATAAATGCTACATTGCAAAAAATTATCAACAAAGAAAGTCAAGAAACAGGGGTTTTCTTGATTATTGATTCTTGCTAAAAATGAGTTGAGGAGACAGTTATTCTCAGCAAGAATTGAGAGGAAATCGAGATCGAGCTACATCCCTAGTTCAGAGGAAACTTGAACATTTTCTCCTTCAGATAATGGTGCTCTAATCAATTGGCACTTGTGCACTTAAGCAATTTTCCAGTGGACTACTCTCTTAAAAGAATTAAACTTGATGCTTCTCTAATGAGCATAATGTGTCTAATGACTGTCCTTTGGGAGGTGGCCAACTGGAATGGGTCTGCATTGCTTGAGGTTTTTGTTGCTGGTGTCAATCACGCAAAAGGAGATTCCGCCATCTGTGAGGATTTAAGTAATGCAAAACATTGCCTGAGGCTGCATTCATTTTTATCCACAGATTCATATTAGGTGACAATACAGGTCCTCTTCTTTATGAAATTTTTTATAAGCAACAAGCCCCACATGGCCATATATTATTAAAGTTTTCAGAGTCATGTAGTGGGAATTCAGGTAACCCAGGGATTATGCCTGTAATGTGAAAGGCAATATGTATTAAGATGTTTCATTGACCAGGGGAAAGACCTGAATTGCTTTTAAGATCATGTCAAAGGTAACTGGGTCAGGCAGAAAGAAACAAACTGTTATTTATATTCCAAGTATTTACGTGGCTAATTCTAAGTCAAAGGCATTAAACTAGTAATTATGAGCAATCCAATCCAGATCAAGGTTAAAATCAAATGGCTAAATGACAGAGAACTGAAGGCATATGGATGGATGCTATCAAGATGAATGACATCAAGCTGATATAGGAAATGGTCTGTTCATAATTTGTAGATTATTTGACTGTTTGAAAAGCAAGGCTGGAACAATGTAAAAGGGGCACCAGTGTGAGTTATGATGCAACCATTAACTCTCATCAGTTTAACACAAGTCCTTGAGATGTATGCCAATTAAAGCAGCTGCTCAAATAGACAAATTATAGCAAGTGAATATGCTTCAACCATTTTCCGTTTAGTAATTAGAGACAATTTCCCTACATCACAATGCAGCTTGCTATTTTTAAGTAAAAAAAATAAAATACATTCGGACTTAAACTGTTAAGCATATGAAATAAGATAGTGGGGGCTTAAAATAGAAGAACAATATAGGCATTTTCCATTATGTAGGGAATTGGCCCATATTAATCGAATCATATGCCATTCACTCATGACACTAAACTCTGGGGAAATGCTGTAAAAATTAGGTCATTATCTCCCACTGCCTTTAAAAATGTAAGTTGAGTGGTTAAAAAAAAATATGATAGTACAGCAAAAATATATTCACCACTATTCTTTTTGTGATCTGTCATAAACTAGTCTTTCAGTCAGTTGGCTTCTTAAATGCCACAAAAATTGCTAAGCACCCAAGAGACAGAAAATGTTAGTTTTAAAGATCAAATCCTCCTCTGAAATACTAAATCCCAAATTAACTAGCACATAATGGATGAGGAAGACTACAACGGTTAAATATTATACTTTGCTGTCATCACAGTACCATGTATCACATGCCCATTCCACAGCAAACAAGCTTTTTAGTATTTATGTTTGCAATGTTATTCAGCACAGAACAGTAACACTACAAGCTCCATTAGTCTGCAGTAGTTTTATACTGTCACCGTACACTACAGGCTAAGCTTTGCCTAACTTTGACTGGTGAACAATTGAGACTGTAGAGCAGGATTCCTAAACTTTCCCCGCACATCTATGGAAGAAGGCGCAGACACAAAAACTGATTAGCAACATTCACAAACTGCAACTTTATTTAAACTAATTCAAAATCAATTCAGAAGCCCCATCCCGGGGTTGACAACATCTGGACCCTGAACAGATATGGGTACCGAGGAAGTGATGAAGCAGCTCCCCACACTGCCAGGGAAGGGATTTCTAATGTTCTGTGAGGTGCTGCTGCTCCCGTTCTCCCCAAGGCATATTGAGAGGTGTGAAACCATGCGTTGCAATAGCAGCAACAGCCAACACCTCCAAGTGTCACTTCTGGAGGTATCTCAATTTTCTTCCTGCTTTCCTACAATTCCCCTTTCCTTTCCACCATGCACTGGACCACCATAAAGGCTGATTTTAGACATGCTGGCCAGTGGGCTTACCATGGTGCGGGATCAAATCTTCATCCCCTTCCAGAATTAGATTGGGTGATTTCAGACATTACGGGGCCTGTTGGCCCCGTACCGAAATCACCCTATTCATTCCCTGCCGGGGTCACCCCATAACGCCACAACAGACATGCCAGGGGGATCCCGGCGGGGAATGTGGGAGGGGGCGGGGCCGCGTGGCGCAACATGTGGCCGCATGGCCCCGCCCCCTCCACGCACCCCGCCACCCGCCCTCCAGGGAGACGGGTGGGTGGCGGGGCCACTGCGGCCACCGCATCGGGCTGGAAGCACCATGGCCCGGGATCCCGCCAGGGATCCAGGGCCATGGCAACCAGCCAGACGTTACTTTTTGTTGGTCCCTGCCGGGGGTCCGTTTGACCACGCTTCCCAGGACATTCCCCCGGCTAGCCCGGGAAGCGTGGTTCAAATTGACCCCATGTGGGGATTCACCGTGGCGAACATCTGGCGGTCTCCAAACAGACGTTTGAGACACGGTGACCACAGGTGGGTATTCACCGTGGTTCACCGTGATCTCGTAACGTCTGAAAATACCCATTGGCTGGTCAACAGACATGCTGGCTGATTCAATAGGGGGATCGGGGGAGGGGGCAGGGCCGCACGGCATGACATGTGGCCACACAGCCCCACCCCCCTGGGCTCCCCCAGTTGCCTGCCTTCCGGGAGATGGGCGGGTGCAGTGGCTAATCTGGCTGCTGCGCCCAGTTGTCCCTGGGTCTGTTACCGTCTGCTGATTCCGGGTCGTGGGGCAGTAACAGACATTACGATACCACGATCAACCACGGTGAACCCCACCGTGGTGGCCATGGTACCATAACGTCTGTTGGGCCCAAAAGAGATTCCCGCCAGGTGTTCACCCCCAGCGGGAATCCCTTTGACCACGCTTCCGGAGCTCTGGCCGCCCAGAGGGCCTGAAGTGTGGTCAAAGAGATTCCCACCAGGGGTGAACATCTGCTGGGAATCTCTTTTGGAGCCAACAGATGTTACGGTACCACAGCCACCACGGGGGGTTCACTGTGGTTGACTGTGGTATTGTAACATCTGAAATTACCCAAAGTTGTAACAAGGCAAATTTCCATAGATCCACCCCTGGTTTATATGCACTCCTGATTGCCTCAACTCTTGGGGGTGAGGACACCATGGGGAAGTCAAATAACCCACCAAGTATGTAAGCCAATCTGTCCCAGGGGGAAGATTCCTTCTCGACTCCTAATTAACAGATGACCAACTGAAACCTGTAGTCCCAGTCTAAGAGGGTGGGTGGATGGATGCTCTAAACACTTGGCACCAAATGCCTTGGCCATCCTGTGTCTGAGGCCACACACATTGTGGGGGCACAGATGTTCATGTGCCCCCCCCAGCCAATCAACATGCTAAGCAGGCACAGCTGCCTCCTCAGTGTCTGCCCATATCCACCTCCTTCTCTGGACCCTGCACCTGGCACAGCCCCATGCCTCACATTCCCCCTTTATCCGGTGAGTGGGGGCAAAGGGCCATTTCTCCTAAACTGAAGGGGAGCGGCATTTTTCTTGTGTGACCCTATTTTTGAGATTTAATTATAATCCTGTCCAGGTAGCAAAAAAGATTTGCAAAGTATGTAATACCAACCAGGATTATGAACCAGTCCACAAAGGGTGCATCCACCATAACCTCACCCATAGTTTGGAAACCTCTGTAGTAGCAGGGGCATGGTGACATTCCCTGACTCTGTCGAAATGCCAAGCACAGTCTCAGAGTCTGCACTCATGACACACCGGTGCAAAGACAGTTTCTCAGAGTATAGACAGGAATCCCAAGGGGTCACATCCTCTGCAGATGGGCCACGATCCTGACAGATCTTTGATACACTTTGCATGTCACATTTGCATCACATTTTCTATGAAGGCTGCATCATGAAGCCACAGTATAGTCCTTGGAGTGTCTTTTATAGCCACAGCCTGGTCCTTTAGTACTTTTTAGTCTATTGGTAAATAACCATATTTAAACACAAGGCAACTGTGTTAATTATGGTAATTCCACATCCTAAATACCATCTGGAGAGTCAAGGCACTTGCACAGTTTATTTACTTTTGTTTTGGCAAAGGGTAGAACTGCTAAAGTGTTGCTAAGATTGCAATAAAGTACTTTGCATATGCAAATAAGCACCTGGATGATATCTAGTTCCACAGTATGATCACAACTTGTTAGTTATCTGTACCTTTTGTAGAGGAGATCATGTGCATGGGAAATCCTGATCACTCTTTAGAGTCAAGTGATTTCTAGCCAACCATTACTGAGTAGAATTTTTAAAAAGCCTGTGTGATTTAGAACATAGCCTTATTCCTTATTCTTGCTTGTAGTCAAGTGAACTCAGTGGGGATAGCCATGTGAGTACTAAGATTTGGCAGCAAGCAAGCCCCTTTTTCTTAGTGAATACACCATCTTGTCTGAATTTAAACGTATGCAGGATTCGTAAAACTCTCCACTATCATGTATGCTTTAGGAATAGAAGACTTGCTTCTTTCTTGTATATATCAGCAGAGCACTGGAGAAAGGTCAATGCAATTTTTAAAATTAGCGATATCATATTAGGAGTTGTGTATTAGAACTATTGATTGCACAGTGCCAGGTACACTGCTGTCACTATATTAATAATAATAATATTAACAATAATAATAATTAGAGTCAACTCCATTATCTGCTGGATGAAGCATCTCACATGATTCCTAGCTATAATCGCACATTTATTACATCCTTATCTGATCTTGATATCATCTGGGCCTTCCTCTAATAAAAATATTTATTGATCCTTATGGAGGAAGTAAAAGATTCCCATCAGCCATTTTTATTATTATATTGGGAGATGCTGTTGGTGACCTAGGGTATTTTCAGACGTTACGATATCACACTCAGCCAAGGAGAATCCCCTGTGCCAGATTGGCTGCTGCACCCGCCCATCTCCAGGAGGGCGGGAAGTTGGGGGAGCATGGGGGGGCAGGGCTGTGCGGCCGCACGTTGCGCTGCACAGCCCCGGCCCCCCCAGATTCCCCACCGGAATCGGCAGGCACGTTTGTTGGACATGACTTTGTGATTCCGGTGGGGAATCAAATGGTGATTCCAAGACAGGGCCAATAGGTGCCCCGTCACGTCTGAAATCACCCCTATGCTTTGATCACAAAGTCCATATTCATGTAAATAGTCTCGCAGATTTTAGTGATCATATTCACAGGAGTAGGTTTGGGTCTGATTATGCTTATGGCCTGGAAGAGTTAGATAAAAGTATGTGAACATGAAATGGCTGAGGTCAATTTTAGATTTTTTGAAAAAAATTATTTACAAAGAAAAATACATGTAACATTTCAAAGGTTTCTCAAATGTGTCAAACCAATTTTATAAACATAAAATATATTGAATCTCATCTCCACCAATAAAATCAAGCTTATTTCTGGAACTCCCATGTAAACTGGACATAGGTAATTAGATATAAGAAATTGTGTTTATGTGTTGTAGCCCACCACATCAACCCTCAGGATAGGATGGACAATAAGTCTAAATAAATAAATAAATAAATATAGATCTATTACTGATAGTTCTATTCAGTCACTTATAGTTTCCAATCTGTGGTGTGACTTTGCCTTTGCTTCTCCTCATGCTTGAACACAGATGCCAATTATCCTCAATAAACAATAATTACCACTGCTGGGAGACTTATAGCCAAGTCCTGTATAGTGCTGAGTTTCTTCTTGAAAAAGCGTTCATTACTCACAATTCCATCATTGATGTCAATGGAAGTTAAAAGTGTACTGCTGGTTTTAATGGCCCTGAATGGTAGACGCCATGGCTATATTTGAAACCTGCTCCTGGAGTCTCACCCTGGTTATCATCTGCACTAAGAAACTGCCTACTGTTTGTGGTTCCTGCCATCACCACTTAAGTTGGTGGGCAATCAGGCATTTTGTTGTGACAAGTATCTCAGTGTGGAATTGGCTCCCCCAGGTTTCAGCTTCGCCCCCCCCATACCCTTAAAAAGCACCTGTAGACTAATTTGTTCTCCAGATGCTTTTAGGTTCTGCTGCCAGGTCCGGCAGAGAAGTGCTTTAAAATAATAATATTAATAATAATAATAATAATAATAATAATAATAATAATATAGTTATTATTATTACCACCAAATATCTTAGTAAGAATTTGCCATGGAAATTATATTTGCTTATCGTTCATTTGGATATTTCATTTTGGTTATTTTGGTGACTGATATTTTGGTTATTGGCACCCAGTCATGTCAGTGTTTCAGTTACTTTGTTTCAACACTATTTAGCTACAGTTTGGCGTGCAATAGTGCTATGCTGAAACAAAGAAACCCAAAAACCTGATCCTCAAACAAAGGATGAACCAAACAGTGGTTTCTATTCACTTCATCAGAACTGATTTGAAGCAGGCAGAATTGTTGATTATGATATTTGCCACAGATATTCCTTTCAGCCTTGCTGTGCTATTGTAGTCATACTACATGATAATACACAATGCAGTTGATCTCCACTTCAGTATTTTCTTTCTGTATTTTTTTTCTTTTTTTCATATTCAGAGTTGTTTGGAAAATGAATGCTGATGNATTTTTTTCCTTGTAAGTCAGGCTGAGCCTGCAGGAATGGGTGGGATTTAAATTCTAAATATAAAATTAATTAAATAAATCAATCAATTAATTATTAAGGCTGCTGTCATTCTCAGTCAAAGATGAAGAAATGGATGCTTCAATGTGGAAATTGGCCATAGCCATTGGTTAATGCAAGTCTCCCCAATGGTTTATTTCAATATGAATGATTAACGAAGAAAAAAAGCAAAATTGTATATGGAAAAATAAATAGAATTATCAGCCAGTCTATATTCTTAATCTTTGGACAATCTCCTCTTGTCAAAATGTTGATACAAATTAAGTTCTGGTGTAAATTCTGGTGTAATCTCCCCATCCACTGAAGTCAATGGGCCCACCCAGTGGACTTAAATCATCTTCAAACAAGGGTTAGCAGTAGGAATGGGCAGTCTGGATTTGGATTGAGCTTTAACTGTTAAGATCAATCAAATTTATGCCTGCCAGTTCTTGATCCAGCATTTCAAATCCAAATTTTCCACCACCTCACCATGAGGCGCTGGAGTGTACTTACTGGCCTTGGGGGTCTTGGCTGAAGCTCGGTCAGCCCACCACTGCTGTAGGGGGCCTCCCAGCAGACTTCCTCGCCGTTGCACACTGCCAAGCACTTGCTTCGGACCAAAATGGTTGTGGCAGTGTTGCCACCATTTTGGAACAAGGCAACTCGTCTGTGCAGCACAAAATGGTGCTGCGAATGCACAGAATGGCTGCCCTTTTCCAAAATGGTGACAGCACTGCCACCACCATTATGGAAAAGAGCTGCACGTGCACAAAATGGTTCTGGTGGACATTTTCCACATGCATGCTCTGGAGCTGGGAAGTTGGCAGTGTGCTGCGGGGTCCTGCTGGGTGGCCCCCCACAGCAGTGGCAGGCCAGCAGAGCTTCAATCAAGCCCCCTGAGGCCAGTAACAGTACACTCCAGGGATGGGGGTTGTAGAGGTCAGATCCACTGCCCTGGGAGTCCTGCAGATGGGAGCATGGATTGGTTTCCCATTGACTTCAAAAGGAAAATTTCTCATTGACTTCAATGGGATCCGAGTCCATATCTTAACCTGTAAATCATCTGGAATTTACAGCTCTGGAAAGGATCCAGATCTGGAATTGAATCTGGATGCACATCCCTAGTTAGCAGGTCAAAGGACAATATGAGTAACTGGGGATTCTATCTATTCGATTTGGCTACGTGTAACATCTACTTGCCTGAGGAAACCCTGTACAACAGCAGACCTTGCTAAGGTCACAGACAGAGTCAAATCATCTGCCCAGTGTTTGAGAAATATATGAATATGGTGGCAAGATGCAAGGAGAGAGAGTGGATCTCACTGAATAATATGAGTTTTGCCATTTCACTCATTATTTTGATACTAGAGGAAATCTGGGCTATTGTCCAAAGCTTGACATTTAGCATATTATCAATATTGAAGATCTACTGTGGTCCGTTTTACTGTTCAGCAGAGGGTGCTATGTATGTGTGGAAGCAATACATTAATAATTAATAAGTTAATAATTAGCCAAAGCTCAACCTGGAGACAAGGGGAAATAGGGGAGTCATGCAAACTAGAATATATCATATTCTTATTCTCCTCCTCCTTGTTTCATTTTTAAAGCAATTTTTGATCTTTTCTTTCAAGACCATTGGAAAAAATGATTGCCATTTTCAGAAAATATAGGTGTGAGCCACAAAAGGCTTCAAGAGAACCCTTTTCGATTAATGTATGGCCTTATTTCACAGAAGGGAAGAGGACTTTAATCAGGAACAACAGGATTTCTTTCCATTGCCTGCAGCTAATGCTTTATTTTGAGAATCTAATAAAACAAAAATCTCCTCCTTGATTGTGACCCAGAAATAACCTCTTTATAGGAATTATGCAAAGTTTCTCAGGGTATGTAGAAGATTGGTTAAAGTCTTGTGAGAAAGTTTTAAATAGATATGCATGCTTAAATATGAAGGTGCCAGGACTATCCACTTCCCATCAGAACAAGGGAATTTGTTTCTAAAGAACTTTTGATTTTTTCCCCAACATTTTAAGATTTCTATAAGGCACGGATATATTTTTGGATTAATTTCCTCTGAGTTGTTTTTACTGCAGTGTATTATTTCCTAGAAAGCCTGGCTCAGCCTAGTGCAAAACCAATTAATTTCCCTTGCACCACTTCTCCCATATTGTTCTCTCTAGCTGGGAGCTTTGCCTTTCTGTCTTTCACGCTGTAAACCTATCTGATAATTTGTCAGTTTTACTGCAGAGAGGCTCCATGTGCTTTCTTAACTCCCTTAAGCTGGTTTGTCTCAGGCTATCAAGAGGAATGCGTGCTTCAAGATCATGACAGAGTAATGTTTGTAAGTCATTCTATACAACAGAAACATGCAGTTCAAGGGAGTCTTTCTACTTTTTCGAACCTATTTTTCCTCTTAGGCGTTGTGGAGTAACAATCTATTATCAGCAAATTCTTTCCACGTGGCAGGAGAGTTCCATTTGGAGACCCTGGCGCAAAAGGAACTCAATTCAATATTAAGCATCAGTGGCCAACTAAGCCCTTCCAGCGTTCAGCTGCTGCCACCAACAGCGAGCAGTTCTTCCCCTGATGAATTTATCTTAATGACTACCTGCTTGTTAAATGATATTATGTGAAATTCAGGCATCCTACTGTTGATCAGTGGGAAACAGCTGCAGAACTGTATGGCTTTGTGCATTTAAATATTTGAAATAGTGGAAGCCATTTGATCCTCATTTTTAAGGTAACATAATGCAAATAAAATAGCTATGATCTCTCTGACCTGATAAATAAATAACAATTTGTGTTTGAAAATACAAGATGCCAATGTTTTCAGGGTTTCACAAAAGCCAATGCTGTGTGTTTGTGTGCATGTGTTGTAAATGCAAAAAGATTATGGTAAATGTAAATGACCTTTACATGTTGTTAATTTGCATGCAATATTTAAGCTTTCTTATGGAGATGTAACATTGTAAGGCACGTGTAAACATACGCACAAATAGATATGCATGCTCTCTCTTGCTCTCTCCCTCAAATTCACATGCACATAGTCAAGCTAATTTTGTTAAAGAGAAGAATAATATACAAAAACATCATATGAATTCTATGTCTGCAAGTCTCAAATCACTTACTTGGTATTATTATTGTTATTATTATTATAAACATTTATATAGCGCTGGTCATGTACCTGGTGCTGTACAGAACATAGACATAGATGTGGTCCCTGCCTGTGGCTTACAATCTAAAAGACAAGGAGGGGGAGACAGGTAGAGGGGACAGTGGGAGAGACAGGGGAGAAGACAAACAAACATTCAAGCGGATGCGAAGTCTCAGGTGCGTGTGCTTGGCTTGGTTACAATCAGGTTGGTTGCAGCAGTCTGCAGAGGAGGGCAGACAGTAAGTATA
>QEPC01001858.1:631198-647003 GCA_003113815.1 Sphenodon punctatus
GAGAGGTGTTGAGAGCGGAGATGGCAGAGTCAGGGGAGGAGGAGGAGAAAATGGAGGGGAGGAGGGGGGATAGAGAGGAGGCAAACTCCATGGGGGTAAAGGCCTGCATATTGCGGAAGAGGCGTGGAGAGGGGGAAGAGGAGGGGGGTTTGGTAGGAGAGACTGAAGGAGGCGAGGAAGTGATCAGAATTATGGAAGGGATCAAAGGAGAGATCAGCAAGAGAGCAATTTCGTGAGAAGATGAGGTCGAGGAAGTAGTCCCATGACTAACTCCAGAGTAAGTGGTTTGAGGATTGTTGCCCCAGTCAATCAAAACACCTTTAGACAGAACGCTTACTTAATCCAATATCATACAGCCGTGTGTCTCAATGATACCATCTTTAATGAAAGCCTGCCCTTTCTCACACACTGAGTAAAATACAGTGGAGGACCGTGTAGGGAAGAAAGGCCCGTTGATTATTTAATCAAACCGACATCTTTTCTCCCTTGTCCTCCGCTTTCCCCAAACTCTCCTGTGAATATACAGTTGCCAGTTGCCGGCGCAACCCCCAGAAATGAAACACCGAGACAGAATATGGATTAAAGCTGGTCGCACTCTTTAATCAAACAAGAGCAAAGAAAGTTGGTGGGGATTGCTACTAAGCAATCACGGGTCCAGTATTTTTATGTTAAGAACCTATTTAAACTGCAACAGGTGTCTGGCTTGGATATGCTCTCCAATGCCAGCACCAAATCAAACTTTGCCAAACATTCCCCTTCAAACAGTGCCCTGGCCAAGGCCAAAGGGGAAACACCCTGACGGGCATGAGTAAGGAGGAGAGTGTCTTCAGGTTTGAGGGCCATGCTTGCCCTTACCCCCCTGGCATACACCCCTCCCAGGGTGACGATCCTGTTGTTAGCCATGCCCTGCTTATTGCCAGGTATCGCCTCCCCATCTCTTATGGAGATGACACTTTTCTCTATCCTAAACTACCTATCCTAAAAACACCTATTAACCATACTGGACCCCAGCAACAGTGCGACATATGAATTAAAATAGGTAATCTTTCAAGCCAATTTATTGCCACGTTGGAACAATGTCCGCATTAGCCTAATTGTAAGTATTCGCTTAGCCAAATTAAAGTTCCCTTATTAACACTGGACTCCAATCCGACGACCATCTCTAATTTGTCAAATCATGTTCTGATTCTTAAACCTTTAACTAATTTATTTAGCCTATTCCAACACTGTGAAGAAGGCAAAACTCGAACGCCCCTCATAATATTTGAGGTGCCTTCCAAAATTCCTTCTTGGTTCCCTAACGGCAACCAGTTTTACCCGCAGTATCAGAGGGAATGGGTGGGTGGGTGCTAACTGGCCGATGATTTAGGAGTGAATGAAGCTCCACGTCATTGCATAAATGTGTGGGCAACACGCCCCGCCCCCCTTCCAGCAAAGGGGACGAGCTGCCCCCGCACCATCCAATCACGTGCCCCCAAGCAGGAGCACATGATGCCCGGGCAACCTATCTGGGTTCCTGGGCCGAACATACGGGGGTTTTCCCTTCTCCTTGCGGCTCTGGACTCTGTGTCCATCCCCTCTCATTGGGGCATGGCAACCTCCCCCCGCTGCCATTTTGGGCGGCGGAGGGGCCCTTCTCTGGGTTTGATCTGGACACTTTGGTTAAGTCCCAGTTTCTCCAGGTCAGCCAGCTAACTTGGAAAAATCAAGGTTTCTCAGGGTAGCAGTACAAGGGGCAGGGCAGAGCACAAGATGTAACTACCCCAGCAGTGTCAACACCAGAATCTCCCCCCCCTCCCCAAAAAAGCAGCAGTACCAGTATCTCCTTCAGCCCCAGCAGTGGCAGCTGCTGTGACTCCAGAGCCTCCTGTAAGTACCTTCCCTGCTGCTGCTGCTTTTTTTGTAGGGAGGTAGAGGTGCTTCCCTCCATTGCTGCTTGTGCTGGGGCAGGTGTCTGAGGCCAAGCCACCTGCTGCAGGGTGGAGGGCATGATGAAAAAGGGGAGGCAAAAAGAGCAGGAACCACACTCTTTCTGATGTAATCCCACCCCTGCAGAGTATCATGACTAAAGCTGCAGCAGGTAGCACACTTACTACCTGTGGGTAATAACCACATTTTCAGGCACCCCCAGCAGGCACCCTACCATATCAGGGGTACATATGGGTCCTGCCTTAATCAAGAAGAATACCTATAAAATAAAAGTATTATGTGACAGGAGAAAGTAACAGTGTCCAAAACCTCACATTAAATCTAAGTTTTACCTTTTGGCTGCCATTTATGCTTCTAGGAAAGTTAATTTTAACTTTGTTATAAAGATGGTTCGAAATTGGCAAAGTCCTTATCTGACTCAGCATTTGAGTTCTTCCCGCTGAAGTTTGTGGAAGATGGCCCAATGATAATTTAATGCCAAGAAAACAAGAGCTAAAGCCTGACACTTTATAAACGTACTGTCCCCTTCTTCAGATTTCATGGTGATAAAGACAGCTACTGTTAAATCTATTAAGTGCTTTATAGATTAGATGTATGGTTTGCTTGGCTACACAGCTCTCCGATGCCATCTTACGTGTGAAAAGCAACGGCCTGTATGGTGTAAGATCTTTGGAATGGTTTGTTAGAAATGTACCCTTATCTCAGCCATGCGTAACTGCAGAACCCTGCAGGATGTAGTCCAGGGGTGAAGCGCCTCAGGCCTGCAGCTAGTTTTTATTTGGCCCCTTTCCAGTTCCTGGATCTGACCCCTAGATCCAGTTCCTTTCCCTAAATACTGAAAGACTGAACTCAGGGTAAGGGAGCAAAAGTCAGGGCATGCACACAAAGGGTGTTTTCAGACAAGAGAATATAGCCCACTGGAGTCTGTTTTCGGTCTGTGAAGCCCACACTCACATGTTTAGCATGTTTAGCCTAATAAACAGGCAACCCCCTGCATATATTAAAAGATCTTGCAGGAATCCCCCACTGGCAGTTCCAGTGAGCATAAGAGCGGAGAGAGGGACAGGTTGCTCCTTCGATGCTCTAGTATATTTGCCTGTAACTCTATGGTGCTAGCCGACCTGTATGCACAGAGGTTCTGCACACAACTGAATTGACAGGATGCGGTGTCTGGGCGACGACATACATTAGCCGACATTCTCTGAAACCCCTCCACCCCTGGGTGGTCAAAAACCTAATAAATAGGCAGGGGGGACATCCACCAGGTGTGGGCTAGTGTCTCCTTTGTTAACACCCAAAGATAGGGGATAGATCCATGATCTGGATCCTCCTGTTCCTAAGTGCAGCCCTTAACCACTCCCGACTCTAATGTCTATTTGGCCCTTGGAGCTTGTAATAATTTTTAAAGTGGCCCCTGGAAAGAGAAACTTTCCCTACCCCCGGACTAGTCCTGTGCTACTTTTGGTTCTTTCAATGCAACAATTGGAAATACATGGCAGGAACATCATGCTTTTGTAGGACTTGACTAAAATTCCCACTTGTCATGCCTTCAGCTCCTAATTGTCCTCTTACTGTCATCTCACCTATTCCTTATTGAAGTGAATGGAGTTGTGGCTGGTATATGTGTGTGTGTGTGTGTGCTGCTGTGGGGCCCATACCAGGGAGGTGTACAACCTGTGAATGCATATGTACATGTGTGCTCTGTGTGATGCGTGTGCTGGTCCACGTGGCTTGGGATCAGTCCCAATGTGGCCTCCAAGCAAGACATCATTATAAAGGATATTAGTAATAAATGTATCCTAAACAGAGGTATAGTTACTGGGGCCAATCCCAAATCCCACGGATCCTGTGAGCAGCTGTACGCAAGTCAAGCAGATCCCTGTTGCAGGCACATTGTGCCACATGGGAATTGCATGCATGCATGCGTGTGTGGGAGATCTATAGGGCTTGGGATCATCCCCAGAGCACACACACATGTGTGTATGCACACACGCATGTGTGTGTGTGCATACACACATCTTGAGCACACACACACATGCACACATGCACGCGCACACACACACACGTGTATGCACACACACATATACATAATATCTGTACATAAATATAAATTACTTGCCACACAAGCCAGACCCATGTTCCATTTTCCCCTTTCCCGTGCCAGCTGTATGTCTTACTCTCCTTCTCAAGTGAACAACCTCCACACCAAGCTAGCTGTATTCCTGACCCTCCCCAAACTAGTGCTCCCTTTATATATAAATTATATAACATACATTAATTTCAATATCAAAATAAATGGTAATCATTAGGACTATGTATTTGGCATTTGATAAAACCCAAATAAACCAGAAAAAGCCGCTTTCCCCCCCCTTCCATATTCAAAACATGAATTTTAGGAGTGTTTTTAAATGATGTTACACCATGTGGGGCAAGCCAAAAGAGTGTGTGGGGACAGGCACCCACAAACCCCTTCCCCGTATGAACTGGGGCACCCACCCATGCCAGAAGACAGGTTCATTGCTGGCCACCTACCCAGTCCCGCCCACAGCTCTGCTGGGAGTCCTCTGGGGATCTCTTAAAGAACATGTGCATGAAATACATCACATTGGCTCAAAGCACACCGAACTGACCTTGCAACACATGAGAAAAGACCCAACACCATGGAGGACAGCAGCTCGGACAGCACCAGCTACATGTATGTCCCATCGCCGCAACCCCGGTATGCACCTCCTTTGTTGTCCAGGACCACCAGCTGCTTCAGCAGCTGCACTGGCTTCTGGGCAAGAAGGGGTTACTGGCTGCCACAGCTTCATTTTTCCATAGTATCCAGGTCTGTATGTCATGGCAGAAGGTGAGCAGTTGCGTGGGGCCTGGAGTGGGGGTGTTGTCAGTTAGGAGGAGGGGAACGGCTGTCCAGGTGAGTTGTTTGCAGGATCGGTCCATGGTGGTGGGAGTGTGTGGAGGCTGCCTGCATGGATGTGATGGCCACCCTGGGAGCTGCCCAATAGAATCCCTCCCCACTCACTGCACGTGCATGGGCACTCCACAGCTGTGCCAGTCAGCGGCCATGGATTCCTCCTCAAGTCTTGCTTGTTTAAAAACACCCTAGGTCTGCATATTCGGGTTTCAAATAAGCACAGCATTTCCTGAAAAATGTAATATTAGAGGTCTAAAACTGCAGCACATATCCAGCTTGGAGCTAAACTGCACTCTGACTCTAGCTTATGCACCTACTTGGCAAGCCTGGTGAATCCTCCCTACTTTCAGGAGCTGTCTCAGTCACCAGCACTGCAGCCATGCTCAGCCGAGCCAGGGAGAAATGGTGAGGCCTTGGCAGCCTCATTCCCACCTTTCCAAGCCAGCAACACCTCCCACAAGCCAGTGATCCCTATGAGTCAGCCTCCATATCCCATTTCCACCTAGGGATCCCACTTTCCACAAGCCAGTAACTCCCCTCTGAGCTAGAAACCACTCTGTCCCCCCCAAACTAGAATCATGCCTCATTCCCCCTCACCAAGCCAACCCCATTTCCTATTTCCCCTCCCCAAGCCAGCAACTTCCTCTACGTCAGCCCCGTGTTTCATTCCCCCATCCCCAAGCCAGTAACTCCACACACGAGCAGCTCCATTTCTCCTCCCCCAAGTCAGCTGCATGCCTCACTCTCCCTGTTCCATCCTTCCCAAGCTAACAACCTCCCCACCAAGCTAGCTATATTGTCCGTCCTCTCCCAAATCAGTGATCCCCTATTTTTACACTTGTAGCTTACTTATACTTAGCAACAGTTTTGACTCCATTTTCCTTTCCTTATAGGCCTGTCAAACTGATAGAGTCTCACTACAATTCTCTGCCAAAATAACCCATCTGCAGGGACCTGTGTTCACTGCATTTTCCACATTGGCAAGGATGGGAAAAATGCAATGAACCCAGGCAAAGATTTAAATACATATAAACACAAATACAGGTATGAATGCAAATATTTGACCCTGTGCACAGAGCTACTAATTGACTTTGCATGCCAAGCTTCATCTCATATCAAGCACTTGTGATCAACATAGTCCACTTTTACACAGACACTCTAACACCGATAAAATGGATGTTACATTTTATTATACATGTTGCAGGGTGACACTGCAGCCAATCAACAAGGGCCCTTTTCACATACGATGTCTCCACTCAGTTTCTCTGGGTGGAGATGGGTGGGGGCGTCTGTGTAAACACCACTTGCAGTGGGTGTAGGTGGGTGTGTGCTCCTGCGCAACACCCATCTCCACCCACCATCCACTCACAGAGCAATCAGCAGTGGTTTCCAATGCTCCGTGGGTGAGTGGAGATGGGTGTTGTGCGGGAGCACACCCCCACCGCAAGTGGTGTTTACACAGACGCCTCCACCCATCTCCACCCAGAGAACCTGGGTGGAGGCATCTTGTGTGAAAAGGGCCCTTGTTCATTGGCTGCAGTGTCACCCTGCAACATGTATAAAAAAATGTAACACCCATTCTATTGGTGTTAGAGTGTCTGTGTAAAAGTGGCCCTAGATGAAATGGCACAAAAACAGAGGGAACTATGATAGAAATACTGACTGAGGACAGTCTTTAAAATTGTACTGTAATGATGTAAAAGTGAGCTCTAGTGAAAAACTCAGTCATTAGCAGTCTTGGGAACAAAGCAATAAGGGTGATGGAATATCTGAGTATTCATAAGGTGCAACTTTGCTGTCATTGAACTAATTCAAAAACAGCTTCATTAATGAAGCTAATGCAAGGAACTCAAAAGAAGGCACACAGTAAAGGAGAATATATAAGAGCTTTAAATCAATAGCAATCAGATTGCATTTTAAAGGTGCTGTTTGAGTTGCTGTTGGTAAACCCCGCTTCTTATCTAGACCTTGCCTGGATTTAGGAAAGCCACATGTTTGTTTGGGCTTTTGTGATAAAATGTTTTGTTTCATTGATAACTTTGATTGTGAATTCCCAATAAGTGAGTCCTTATGCAAGGCAATCGAATACAAAAACTTGTCTGATATTGTATAGTATGCCTTTGTGGGTCTGGTGGGACAATCCACCCAGGGGCAATTAAGGTTACTGATATCGCCTCTGTAACCAACTCAAATTACCTTAAGGGGTAAAAACAGATGTGACCTTGGGCCACTGTGGGCTGCTTTGATTCACTATAGCCAAGGCCCCGAGCCAAATGTGGGTCCATGATTCATGTATTTCCTGCAGAATCCTTCTCCCCCCGTGTAATCTCCTGCCCTACTTTTCCCAGCACAGAATTTCCAGATCACACTGGGGAGATGCTGGGCAGGACATTCCATAGGGAGAGGCACATGAATTCAACCCTCAGGGCTTTCCCTCCCCCATCCCCCAAAACTGCATTGGGAGGGAGGGGCTGCCAGGGCTTGCCTCCCCCCCCCCTTCACAGCCCTGGCTAAAGAACAGACTTGGTGGCAGCAGCTTGTCTCCATGGTCTTCAGTTGCTCCTTTTTGCAGCTTCCTGACCCCTCCCAAGAGGGCCTCCCAGAGCGGCACAGCCAGATATCTCGCCCTATTGAGATAAAAATCCATGTGGATACAGATTCCCTGCTTGTGATGCTCATGCCCCACCTCCTTGGCCAATATGTTCTGCCCATCAATAAGCTGTGCCTCCTGCTCCTTATGCATTTACATGTGAGCACACACGCCTCCCAACATTCAAATGTAGAAAGAGTGATAAACGCTCTCCTGCTATGGGGTTAGTTTATTCATACGGGATAAAAACTTGAATATACGGCCCCCCAGTGAGAGGGGTGTATGAGCAGTGCTTGGGGATAGGGTTGTGTGGAATGAGATGGAAGGATTGAGAAGGGGGTTAGTGGGAGAGGTTTCAGATTTCTTTTTAATGACTTTAATATGATATATTCAATCATATTAATATACTATTAATATAAATATAAATAAATGCATATCCCCTTGAACAAGGCTCAGCAGTTTTTGGCTTATCCCAGTCTGATTCTAGTTCAGATACAAAGTCATAAAGACACTACTTCCCACTTCACCATGGTGATAAGGGTCAGCTCCTGGGCATCAAAGCCAGTTTCTTCCAGATGGATTAACATGACATCATGTTCTTAGATGCACTTAAAATACATTTTAATGCATGGCCATTTCATGTGTTTGGAGATGGTTGGCTCCGCATTTGGTTACCTTGTAGATAGATACCACCCTGGCAGTTTGTGGGGTTTGTGTTGTGATAAATACTGCAGAATGGACTTGGTTTCCCATATCCCGAGGCCTGAATTTTATCCTTGAAATTTCAAGCACGATGCAAATCAACAGCAATTCTTTGTTACTTTCTCTGACTTTAGACTCTGGCCTAATTATAACATACTCATTTGAATATTCCCCTAAATTTGAAAGACTGATGGAAGTTTTGCTTTCTCTCTTCAGTTGATCGGTATCCCTGTTTGTTGATAATTATGATAGATAAGATTTAATTCTCATGTGCCTTATTTGTGATGCAATCTTCTGAATTTGTTTCTGTGGTTACTCACAGCTGAAGCTTCTGAGCCTTAAAATCACATACTTCATAGTTTTCTTAGGGACAAATGATTTGGGGAAATCCTACCATCGTGGACTTAGTCTGCAAAGCTCCCATTGAGTTTTGTGGGAGCAGGAGCAGTCCAGTAGTTAGTGGTTTGTTAATCAAGGCCCTACTTGCATGGAAACCAATGAGCAAATATCCTGATGGAATGTTCAGTGTTGACTATGATAAATAAATAGGAATAATATATGTGATCTTCAGGAACATCTACAAATTGTAAGCAAGTATTCTACCATCAGCCTTAAGCTGAACTTGATCTTGTCCCAATTAAGCAGTAGGATATTATAAACAATAGAATATTGTAGGTTGTGTATGTTGCTTGTTTTTATTCTGGCTTCTTATGGAAAGAAGGCGTGTGTAAGCATGTTCCATGCATGGGGAGGTGTGGGGTGTGTGAGTGTGGTATGCATATCTCCTTAATAGATTTTGATTCCGCAGGCTGATTTTTTCAACATTTTGTAACAATAGGTACACCTGGAAGGGAGATGTGAATTTAGGGAAGGGGGTGGTGTGGAGGGCAGGAAGCCGGATAGCCCCTTTACCCCTTTCTGGTCTGGCATGGCTATCCCCCTTTCTGAGTGTTATGATGTCATGAATGTATGATTCTGTGATACTGAGAAAAGGGCCTTGGTCATGTCAAAAAGTGTCAGAGACCCCCTTTAGACCTCCCCTTTCTGAGCATTGTGGCATCACAGTGCTTGGAGAAGATGTGTGACCCTTCTCCACCTAAAGGGCTCAGAAGGGGCAGGGCAGATGATGCCAAGGGGGGTACATCCACACACCCTTTTACCCCCTTGTCCCCATTAGGGATGGGCAAACAGAACCGAGTTCAGAAATTCGGTTCGGTTCAGTTCAGTTTAGAAATTCGGTTCGATTCAGAAGTTCAGTTCAGTCGATCGAACTATTCGAGTTCGATCCAAACTCCGAACTTCCAAACAAAGTTCGGAAATTCAAACCCCAGTGAACTAAATGGAATATTATCTTTTAGGGATGGGCGAACAGAGCCGAGTTCGGAAATTTGGTTTGGTTTGGTTCAAAAATCGAGTTTGGTTCGGAAGTTTGGTTAGGTCGACCAAACTGGTTGAGTTCGGTCCGAACTCCGAACTTCCAAACCGTGTTCGCCCATCCCTAGTGTCGATGGATAGGGTCCGCTTTGTAGCTGAAAAATCCCATTAACAGGTAGTGAGCAATGAGCATTGTTCTCACCACTACCCTCAGGAAACCAAACTTCATTAGTTTGTTTGCGTGCTGCATGGAACTACTTGGTTAAATCTTTCATTTCTTATTTCACATTCAACATCAGCATTGATAAAACAAGGTGGAGGTTGTGAATCAGACTTCCTTTCTTAACAGACCAGAGCCCATATGCTCCTTCCCACTTACACAGCATGGAGGTAAGCAATCTGTAGAACATTATTACAAGATGAAACCAAACCTTTTAGCATGGGAGAAATCTAACTACATGGCAGGGTTCCAGTCTGAGATATTCCTTGGTGAAGTGGCATGTCTACACAGTCAGGTGGCTATGCAGAACGTGAAAGATAAGCTGGACCAATAGAAAATGTGCCTCTATGAACATCCTCAAATCAGTGCAAACTATCAAAAAATAATTCTATGTTAATTCTTATGCAAGCAACATTAACTTCCTAATCATATGTATGGCAACTCTATAAATAGGGCCTTAGAGAAAATCCTTCTCTCCTGCTGGCCAAGCATTGATGCCTGCTGGGGTTCTTGGGTGCAGGAGTGGGTTGGTTGGTCTCAGGGCTCAGAACTTTGAGTGAGGAACTAGTAAACCCCCTCCCAGCAGCAGCACTGAGACCAGGTTGAGTGCTGCAGGTGGGACTGTAAAAGCCCATTAGCTGATCCCAAAGTTTATTCACTTCTCATGAGTTGACAAGTGGGTTTTCCTGCCCTGATCATACAAGCTCAGCTATTGAACAGTCCACTGCTGCGTAATGGAACCACTGAATGCACTGGAATGGATGTAGGGATAAAATGTGTTATCATCATTCCCCTGCATTTGAAAGGCAAACTGTGCATGTGAGCCCATGACTGCTGTTCACTCAGCTCATATGACCTTTGTGGTTGTTGGGCAGTTTTTTAAAATCCCATCCTTTCACTGTTTGTGAGGTACCGATTCCAAAGGGAATAATGCAGTATAGTTTCTCTTATATGTCCCATGGACTATTTTGGTTTATCCCCTCAAAAATTAGCAGTGGTGTGTACAATATAGATCAAAGATGGTTAGAGCTGAAATGAATACTCTTCAAAACAGGTGCGTACCCCCTGAATATGCACTACCTGATTTGCCATTTACGGGTCTAGTAATAGGCACTATTCACACAGGATCCAAAGAGTGTCCATTTTGGATTTAAAATAAAGAATTGTGTGTGTGTGTGTGTGTGTGAAGCCCACTAATTTTATAAGTCAGCTGTTAGAAGGGGGCTTGACCAAGCAGGGGGCAGTGCAGAACCTATTACATTTGACCCAGCTGTCCCAAAGCAGAGCAGCTAAACCACACCAGAAGAGCTCTTTCAAGGTACTAAATGTAAACTCTTAATAATAACCAATTTACAGCGCCCATCCTTATGACCAAAGTAGATAGGCATGAACTAGCAGTTGTCTTGGAAACTCTTCTGGTAGAGTTTTGAAACATAAGTGGAAAAGGTTGGAGGATCAAAGTTCCTATAGGCAAAGAAAATGTATGGAAACATCAGAGGATGCCTCCATATGAACTACAGAGAACTTGATGCCTATGTGTTCTGCGGCGGGCAACTGCTGAACAAGACAGATGAGCACCCCTCTCCCAGGGGGAGTTGGGTGGGCAGGCTGCTGTTGACCATCTCACCATGCCCCATGATGGGCTGAGGCACTGCCCACATGAGTGGGCACCCAGCCCTGTCCATGACCATGAGATGGCCATGTGGGATTGGAGCTAGTACCTGCTGCTCAAAGTCCCACAGTGGACCTCGCCGCATGGTGGGGCAGACAGGGACAAGGCACATGAGCAGCTGTGTGCTTCCACACCTTAGGTAGCCTTACCGCTAAAGCAGCTACATGCTGTCCCTCAACCTTTTCCCAAGGATGCAGCACGTAGCAGCCAGATACCCACCCCGCTCTGTGGTGGCGGAAGATCTGGCAGTCCCCAGGAACACTATGCACTGCATCTCCTGGTTAGGCTGCCCAAGCAGAGCTAGAAGAGAAACAGTTAGCTAGATTGTTTCAGTCAGCCAGCAGGGGGAAGGTCTCTCTATAGTGCCCAGCAAGCTAGATAACTGTTTATAAGGGCACTGCAGGTGCAGTTGTGGTCTGGCTGAGTAGCTAAGTGTTGTGTTTGTTGTGCCAGGGTCATGGATTTTAGCCTGCCTTGTCTTTCCTTCCTGTTACCCTTTTAAACAAAACAAACTCTCAGCTCCTATTGACCTTAAATGCAACCTGAACTGTGAAAGTAGGAGCTGCTCCTTCATTGTTAAAAATGAAAGACAGAGGAGCTTTCCCATCTGCTTGGTAGATTTACTGATGTTTTGAGACAATTTCTTTGCCTAGGAGCCCTGAACTGCTAACCTTTCCACTTCCTTGCCAAACCTCTGCCAGGAAAGCTACCAGAGTGACTGCTAGCTGTCTCTATCTACTTAGGTCATGAGGCTGGACAATAAAGAGTTCCCAGTTAGCCCCTTGCAAGGCCCCTTCTGGTGTTGTTCAGTTGCTTTGCTTTGGGACAGCTGTGCCAAGGGTCATAGGTTCTGTGCTGTCCTTTCTTTGCCCAAGCCCCTTTCTAACAACTGGTTTTAAAAATAAGTGGACATTCACACACACTGAGTGAAAGCATACATGACAACAAAGGGCTGCCATCACAAACTGATCCAGACTGGGGTGCACAGTTGGGGAACTCTGGACAAACATCTGGGTGCTCCATAACAAACATGACAGTGGCCCACAGGTCACCATCACATTTGTTAACACTCACTGTCTTTCCCCACATTTTAAATCCCAAACAGGTCAGTGAGTACTCATTTCCATTGAGGGTATAGGGTCAAGTACTTGAAGGGCTACCAAACAATGTGGTTGTTAATCATGAGTAATACATTTGCTACTCGTTTCAGCTCTAAAGCATCTCAACACACACACCCCCGCAATAAAATAAACATTCTAAAAACTCCTCTGTATATAAATCCTAAATTAAGGAGGAAAGGAATTCTCCAAAAATAAATGTCAGAGTAAGAAAAAGGAAGCGTGTGCAATAGAAAACCATTTAGTACTGCTAATGCAGGGCCTTTTCAAATGGACCGGGGCCCCCACGGGTGCATATGTGGCACGGTGGGTAGAGATGGGTGTGGGGCCATTCCCACCCATCTCCACCCACCTCCACCCATTGACATGCACGGAGGCACCTCCATTTCCCCCAATGCCTCTCTGCATGGGTGATGGGTGGAGATGGGTGTAGCATGGGTGCACACACGCACCCCCACCCATCCACCGCAGCATTCCCATGGGCGCCCTCCATCCATCTCCACACAGCGAAACTGCATGGAGATGGGTGGAGGCGTCATGTGTGAAAAGGCCCTCAGGATGAGCTTGCCTACAGTTGTTTCAAGCAGAACCATGACATAATGGGATTATTTAAACAAGGAGGAGAATAAAAAGGTGAAGGAAGCGAGAACATATTATGGGCTGAGTGAGCAGCAGTGCACAGAGAGAGAAACATCTTGCTACAAGCTAAAATATAAAACCCGATTGCTTTTATCTGTTATTGTCTAAAATACCCCTCTGTTGCTGCCATTGTTTGGATAAAGATTGTCTTTGCTGTTGAATGAGTGCAAACGGTTAGGTGGTCCAAAATAGCTAAAATTACAACAATTGCATAGCAACAGGCTGCACTGGGTTGATTTGCCTTGATGAGGGGCGGAGCGGGACAGATGAGTAAAAACAATGATTTCTGCTGGCCACTATTTATTTTCCTGGAAACCAGTCCCCATTGTTGTTTATCACATCCTAGGTGAGCAGCTGAGTGCTAATAAATCCCAGTTTCACTCCCCAGGAAAGTTGCTATTTCAGTTTGCCCTTTTCTTTTTTGGACTAAGAAATTGCAAATCCATTGTCTCCCCTTCAAACATTTTGTCAACTGCTGGCAGTTGCCTTTGCTTGTGGGAAAGGAAATGGCAATAGATAACATAACAGGCTGGATGGGGAATTACCTGTCTGCTGTGTGGCCTGCAATGATTGAGCATATGGAGCACTAGGAAGTTATTTCTTAAAATAACAATGCCTGTTCCCAACTTAGCAGCCAAAGAATCTTTGCGTTTTAAAATTAAATTACATAATTTGAGGCCCTGGAACATCCTGGCACAGAGGAAATAGCATCTATGCGTTGTGCTTGATAGCCCGGGTTTGGGGAATCAGCATGTGACTACTCTGTTCTCCCCTTGGGAAGACAACTTGGCACTGGCTTCTCTGAATTCTGCGACAGTTTGGTCTTCCAGAAGAATTAGGAGCAGTGCTAGTAAATCCACTTTATATGGATCCTTTAGCCCTTGTCTCTGCTGATTTGACCACCTCAAACTCATTCCTCTTCGTATCCTTTCAATATAAAATTCCTAATCAGTTTTAGTGGATCGTTAAAAGGCTAGTCTCTTGGTAGACAAAATTGTTGGACTTGTCGATCCCAAATACAGCTGGCAAATATATCACGTTTCCTATTCATTTACTTGATCCTATAGGAATACTACCCAGACTATTGCAAAACAACTGCAAGATCTCTTGGTTTCTCTCCTTTTCTCTTATGGTTGCATCTGACATCTTTAGCCTCATGAATAATAACTTACATACCAGCTCATTTGATTTTAAGTGGGTCTCTGTGGCCTTAACTACAGTCAAAGGGTTATATCTTAGGAAAATGGGCATGATGTGTGTGTCCAATCCATAAAGTATGGTTGTCTGAAGTAGTTAACATCACTTGAGTGTAGAAATTCTCGATTTCTGGAGAAGTTAATAGAAATATGTACAATTCAATCTGCTGTAGTTCCTGATGAGTTAGCTGAAGATGCTACATAAGCTTTTTCATTCTTTTCCTCTTCTGCCATGAGCCACTAAAACTGTTACCATTTCTTCTACTTCTCCATCAGTGAGATAAAGAAATTTTATTCAATTCTCTCCTTTGCATATTTATTTTCTTCCCTCTTCTGCACCACTTGTTTGTTCCTCACCTCATCATTGTCTTAGAAATGGAAAATTACTTTTGGAAAAAATAAATAAGTGGAAACATTTTTATTCTGTTCTGTTGCAACTGTCAGTAAGTGGATTCTCTAGCAGCTGAGGTTTGCTGGGACATGTTAGCACACGACAGATATCACTTTTCCCTTTGTGATGCCCACAGCGTGCGAGAATGGGATGGTATATGACACCACCACCCATGGGTTCTACTTCTACTATGTGAACATCAAGGTAACCAGTTACACCAATTGTATGCGTGCCCCATCTTGTAGGTGCTCTATACAGAGGCGCTCTAGGGTTGACATCCACCCCCCCTTGGGAAAATCTGGGCGGATTTGCCTGCCCAGACCCAGAAATGCTCAGACTGCAAAATGCTCACCAAAAGCTTTTTTGCAGCCCCAGTAGCAGCCATAAAACATGGACTGATATGGAGAGGCCTCCTACTCCCCAATGGTGGATGAGAGGATGGGAAAGAGTTGTGGGCAGAACAAAAGCTTCTTCTTTTTCCTCCACAAATTTGCTTAACCAAAAAAGATAGCACTCTCTCAGTCCCATTTGTGTTGCAGGGGAGTGAGAAGGGGCCTGTCTTGCTGTCTAAAGCTTAGTCAGATGGTTATTGGGGCCCTGGGAATAGCACAAAAGGAAATTAGTTCACATTAGCCTGCTCAGAGGAAGAGAAGAGAAGACAAGGAAACCACTAGCCCAGCTGTATTCCCTGCCCTTGTAGTTTGTGGGTATTCTCCCCCGTTTGCACCCAAAACAAAGCTCTTAAGGAATGTCCCAGGAGATTATGAACTTTACTCTCATTTCCCCCTACTCACCCTTTTTTTATTTTGAGCTCTTAGGTGAGAAATGAAGAGCTGTTCCTTCATTTTAAAAAAAAGGGAAAATTGAAGCTAATGGGGACAACACACCAGTGTACACAAGTCATATTGGAACCTTTGGTTATGTGCTATAACAGCTACAAAGCATAGATACCCAGCAACACTAATAGGATAACCTTGCAAACAACTTTTTAGTTTATTCAGCATGATGCAGAATCCTTCTCTAGTGAATGAATTAAAAGCAGCACTTAGACATTCCT
>QEPC01001858.1:656908-685493 GCA_003113815.1 Sphenodon punctatus
TACCGAAATCACCCAAGTCATTCCCCGCCGGGATCACCCTGTCACGCCATATCAGACATGCCGGGGGGATCCCGGGGAATCTGGGAGGAGGCGGGGCTGCACGGCAGAACGTGCGGCCACACGGCCCTGCCCCCTCCACGCACCCCGCCGCCCGCCTGCCGGGGAGACGGGTGGGCGGCAGGGCCAATGAGGCCGCCGCATCGGGCCGGATTCGCCATGGCCCGGGATCCCGCCGGTGATCCCGGGCCGTGGTGCCTGACCAGACGAGATGCTGGGGTTCACCCCGGCATGGAATTACATTCAACACGCGACGGCCGCCGGTCCCTCTGCTTCGGCCAGTCGCATGGTGAATGTAATTCCACACCATGGTAACATCTGGGGGGAAACATCCGTTTCCCCCAACAGACGTGCCAAAATCACAGCCACCACCTGGAATTGAGCGTGGTTGACTGTGATCTCGTAACGTCTGAAAATACCCATCATTTCACCATTGTAGATTAGATGGGGACATTTCTTTTGTGGCATCACTAAGAGCACACGATTTCAAACACAGGGGTGTTCTTTCTCCTGTTCTATCATTAAATTTAGTATACTTTTCAGCTTAATGAAACAATTTTCAGGTCCTCATATAATAGGGCCATGGTTAGGTGAAATCTCAAAACATAAATTCTATCACTTAGTCCAGCACAACTCTTGAGAACATCTAACTTTTGAAGCCATAATAAGTGGTACACAAACAGTCATAAAAGGTGTCCCTGAAGCTGGTCTTTACTGATTAGGGTTTTGTCTAGGATAGCCTTGAAAATGTCATAAAACAAAGTCACCATTTAGGTGACTGAATATTTCTGAGACTGTCTGTTCTGTGCTTTCAAAAGATACAAGAGAGAAAGAAAAAGTGTAGTGTTAAAAGACTGTAGAAAGTTTATAATCTGTAATATATATGTACATATGTTTCAAGAGCATTGATGGGAGAGTACAATATTGTATTAAATATTTTTATGGAGATTTTTATTTTATAGAATTTTGTAAAAAAAAAGAAAAAAGAAAAAAGAAAGTAATTTCCTATAAATGATTTATTAGAGCAGTAAAAGCTCCAAGAAATTGCAGATTAGCTTTCCAGGGTGTCTAAAGTTTATGAATTCAAAGCTGCTCAAAAGCCCTACCCCTCTGGTGACTTTTGGCAGTAGTTAGTAATTGACTTGCTTTATTCCTTCAAACGTATTGTAACTTTCAGACTGACACAAAGCCCCAAAAGTCAAAGAAAGTAGATTAGAAAATGTGAGTTGATACCTTAGATTGATATTAGTTTTCAGGTTTGGGCTGGTGGAGGTAGAGCTGTTTGGCACAATGGGTGTTTTTAGACAGATGGGCTGCCCCAGTACAGGCCAGTACACTTTCGGTGGATGTTGGTGAGTGTTTGCTCCCGGTCAACACCCATCACCACCCACGCCCACCCACGGAGCAACGGACGCCACTGCCGGTTGCTCCATTGGTAGGTGTGGCTGGAGATGAGTGTTGGCCGGGAGCAAACACTCTACAACACCCACCGAAAGTGGCGTTTACACAGACGCCCCCACCCAGGGAAATGCTACCCACCCACCGGCCAACACCCATCTCCACCCAGAGGAACTGAGTGGAGGCATCATGTGTGCACAGGGCCCATGGTGATTGGCTGCAGTGGTGCCCTGCAACATGTATAATAAAATGTAACACCCATTTTATGGATGCTAGAGCATCTCTGTAAAAAGGGACAATGTTATGACTTAATATTGGAGTGTCAGTCAGGATTTTCACACTTCATCGTGAATTTCCTGTGTTTGGGGATTTCAATCAAGCCCTTAATGTTACAAAACTGGAGCAAGCATTTTACTTCTTGTGGCAGAATTCTCTGAATAGTTGTGCATGCACCGACTTTCACACATTTTGAAGCTTAATAAAATGCCAAAGTATTTCACAGTGGGAACACAATTTAAGGTCATTCCTTTGACTGTGTAAATAATTTAACAGTTTCAGGGTGTCTGTGAATTGGTCTGTAAAACTCATTGTCTCATAAGAATAATTATAGTGAAGATGTGGAACTGTAATATAGAGAGAGTACCGAAGTAGGAAATACAAGAGTGCCTTTTTGTCTCACTCAGATGATATAAATATCTAATGAGAAAGGAGAGAACTTTTAGAGAGGATTTGCCAGATGACAAGCCAAAAATGCAATGTATTTTGTTACACTAATGCACTAGCTCTAGGACTTTAGAACTTCTGTGCTAGCAAACAAATTCAGTTTACCTGATGATCTGTTTGTCCTGAGACATGAACATTATGCCTGGTAATCTTTGCTATCATTCATCCATCAGGCATGAAAATATAGAGCTATATATTCAGCTAATTGCTGACAACATGTGTAATTTGTGTGCATTTGTGCATGTCCAAAAAGAGATAATTACTTACCTGTAATTGTTCTCTGAAGATATATGGCTTCCATAGAGCCCTAGTGTGAGAATACCATATCCAAAGTTCCCATACTTCTAAGTTCACTCATGTTGACTGTGATGATAAATTCTTAAGGTGCATTCTTGTACACTACAAAACAGACAGAGGTCACAATCTCATTTCACATAGGCTATCAAGCAGCCATCAGATGCTAACAACTTTAAGTTATAACTGATTTACACTGGGAAATTGCTTGATTTATCACAGTCGTAATAGAGGTAAAATGAATTTAGCAGATCTCGGTGTACACTTCAGTGTGTTTGCATACAGCTCTATCTAGACTGCATTTACATATATTCTTATGAGCTTTGCCAAAAGGTAATATGCAGTTTTAGTAACATATGCTTTTAATTATTTAGGAGCACACATTTCCTAAATAGGAATAGGAATAATTGCTATGAAAGTCATTCAGCATTCTAAAATTGCCTCTATTATTTAACCATGGACTGCAAATCATGCAACCTACTGGTGGCCAAAGAGTAAAAGAAAGAAAAGTTAGTAGACCAAAAAAAGAGAATGAGAATAAACAGTTAAAGTTAGACAGTTAACAAACAGTTAAAGAAGACATCAACAGGTTGTAAATTACATGGTGTGAAGAATTGGTCTGAAGGGCAAAAGACAGTTGCTGACATGTGGGCCTGTCAAGTCAAGAAGTGTAAAGAGTGTTTGGGGGGAAGAGGGTATGTATGTATGTATGGGCTAGAGAACATGTGTTTGCTCTGTTGTTCCCAACACATTGGATGTTTTTATACATGACAGCACTGAGAACTGCCATACTTCAATCCTGCCCAGAGTGAGAGTCCTCAATCCCGGCAGGATTTGACCCTGCAACTGAACTAACATGATGGCAGGTTGGGCTGGGGGCAGGAAGAGAACAGGGTGACATGCGGATGCATGGCCACAAGGCCCCGCCCCTTTGCTGCAAGGAGAGGCCCGTTCCTCTCCCTAACAGGCAGACACATCAGTCTATGAAGCTGCCATGGCTGCCTGGAACTGCCACAGACCCGGACTGGGGTAAGTGCAAGCAGGCCAACAAACATGGTGGCCCACTTTACCCCAATCCAGAGTCCTTTGCCCAGGCCATGGTAGTGCTTAGCCCAGACTGTTCCATGGGAATGATCCCAAGGAAAAGCTCAGGCTAAGCGCCACCATGGCCTGTGAAACCCCAGGTTCTGGCCCGGGGTAAAATCTGGTGACTGGTTTTAGACGTGATGGCACCAAAGATGTCCATGCTGGTCAAAGCATGGAAATTGATGTTTTTCAATGTTTTTGTGAGTGGTTGCATATGCAGCTAACCAAGGTTTTATGTGGTCCCAAAGAGGTTCTGAATTATTTATGAGCTACAACACTAAATAGAAGTTCATATTGTTAGCCTTCTAATTTCTGTATGCTTTTGGTGAGTGTGATATATTGATTTGAAAAACTCAATATAAAGTCCTACTTAGTATATCTACATTCCAGTAGGAAGACAAATGGAAGATGTAGTTTCTACAATTCATAGCTTGTTCTACATACGACTTGGCAAATATACAGCGTATCAATGTACATTATTTTTTGTTAAAGTGGAGGAGATTAAAATGTTTTAACAGATTTTATTAGATCTGTTGACTGCTTTTTATACCATAGACCTTAAGGTTTTTATTGGGGCTTCTGAAGTTGCAACTAGGAAAGGATAGATTTGTCTCTGAGTCAGATTGCACTTCTCATGGTTTGAACCGGAGACTCCCATTTTGGCCTATGGGAGTGTCAAGGTCAAACCTCAAGAAGTGGCCACCTTATCTTTGGGCATTTTCAAATGAGCAAAACAATGGGGGGAGGAACTGTGGCCATGCATGGCTCTGCCACGGAGCACCCATGCAGGCGGAGTGTGTGGGGAGCAATTCAAACAGACGGGTTCCAGCATGGCTACTGCAGCCATGGAAGCAGCCATCGTACATTTGGTTGGCCCTGCATGGAGCACTGCAGATTTCCTGGCATAACTCCATGCGTGGCCATGGGTGGGTGCTCTGTGAATCACAGGAGCATGCATCTGGCCAGTCCACCTTCAAACGGGTGGTCAGATCCATGGCTTCTGGGTGACAATGCAGGGTAGCAGCTCATCTGAAAACACCCTTTGAGTTGTCTGTTCTCTTCTAACTGGGCAGACCCAAGGGTTGCCCAATTCTCAGATGTGGTGAAGTCTTTTGTGTATGCAGTCAATAATGTCCCCATCCTGTATCAATTCGTATAAAGACCATAGGAGAGACAAGATATGATCCAATACCCATTAAATCAGTAAGAAGACTCCCATTGCCTTCAAAACAGACTCACAGTGGTAACATTTGGGCTTCCGAGCATTCAATGTGCTGTTGAAACTCAGTTCCATATTCCCATCACATTACAACAGAATAGGGGGATGTTGGGGGGCGGGGGGAAATCATTTTCATTTTTAGATTCATTTTTGTTTTTAAATTCACATTAGTTTGTTATTATTTTCATAATTCCCATTAGTGTTCATTTTTATTTTAGTTTTCCATTGGTTTCAGTGGAAAATGAACTTTTGCCAATAAATTCTTCATTTTTCCTTCACTTTGCACAAGCTTTATAGAGGTTATTTCCCTCATTTAAGGGAATATGTGTACCAGATTACAGAATGATTGTTCCAATTTTATAAGCAATTTAATTCTGTAGTTTGAAGACACATTTCCAGCTGCAATCTCTTTGTTTCCCACCCAATTTGTTCCCCTCACCTAAGAGATCACTCTACCAAATTTCAGGAAGATTTGATAAAGGGTTCCTATTTTAAAGCAAATTCTAATTTTGTCATTTTAGGACACATATCCTTCAGTAACATATTTGTTTTCCATCCTATTTGGACAAAATTTGGACATAGTGTTCCCCTAGCCCAAGGAATCATCAATGTCAAAATTCCCCTTACCTTTCCTCTCATATTGAATCAGGTGGTAGATGAATCAAGTTAATGCACTACAGAGCACAAGATAGTGCTGAGACACTTCAAAAAACAGTATAGAACAATGGCAATGGGTGAAAACAGAAACAATGCTAACTCCACTTCAACACTGTTTTAACATTTCTTATGTATGTTGCAGGACTGTATTGGTGCCCTGTGAAGCCCTGCAATATGCATAAGGAATGTTAAAGTGGTGTTAAAGTGGAGTTAGTGTCATGTCTGTTTCTACCCAGCATTACACAGACAGACAGACAGACAGACAGGAATTACAGACAAAGACAATGAACAGCGGGAATAATAGGAATAATGGGAAGGAAGGGATGAGACACAGACAGAGAAATAAATCTAGTTTTATAACTGTCAACTTGTCTAAGTGAGGCCAAGTTAGAGCAACCACACAGAGACTGAGAAAAACCAGCAAGTGTTCTCTTTGAGACTGAAATAACACTGGCAAAGCTCCTCAGCTTATAGAAGGTTAAGAACACTCACCATGCCCACTCCTCAAAGTCATCCTGAGTCCCTGAATGGTACAGAAAGCTTACACAGCATGTCCAAACAATGACCTATCAGAGGGATACTCCTGTGTTAGAGTGTATGTAATTGAACAGAGAAGAAGTAACACATGGTTCCCCCTCCCTCTTGACCTCCTTCTGAACTCTTATTTACAGCAAGTAACAGACAGGCTGAAGCAATGGCACATGTTATAGCCCTACATGCAGCAGAGATAATAACTAATAGTAAAATGTATTTGTTTTAGTTATTAACCCATTTGTTTTAGTTATTGTAATAACATACTAAAATGACTTTTCCATTTAAGTTATTAATATTAACTAAAATGATTTCACATCCCTACACCAGAGTAAAGACTTTGTAAACTTGGAGAAGGTGAGCTAGCAAGATTGAAGTGATATTGGTGTTTTTTCAGAAAGAAACGGTAGAATTGGGGAGGGTGATACCTGCACTCCTGAGACAGAGATTATCTATAATTTATGACCCAGGACCACAGTTTTAAAGTTTTGTTCAATCTAGAGCTTATTTCAGAAGTTGAAATAGCAGCAGCTACCTTTCCTCTCATTTGCACATCTTGCTATCATCGCCCTTTTTGTCTCATTCCAAGATGCTGCTGTTGTAATGCATTGAGGTTACATGTTGGTATTTTCCATAAGCTTAAGTCATTGCAGCCTGCAACCTTGTTGAAAGATGTATCAGACAGGGCACACAGAGTATCAATAGTTCATGGTTTGCCCTGGGAGTATCCGCAGATGTGCTGAAATAGAGTTATTGTTGCTGGTTTTATAATGGAGAAAGCTGTGGGAGAGCATTTCTCATGATATATCACAGACACTTCAATTTCCTACCCTCCTTGATACACTGGAGTCTGGATTTAGCCTTCAAAGCCTGCCTTTTCTCAGAGGTTGGGGACACCTCATGGGTGAAGCGACTGGTACTCTGGTCATGGGAAACTGTAAGATTATTTATTTATTTATTTATTTATTTACTTTCTTACCTAGAATTCTGAGCCACCCTCTCCTGCCAAGGCAGCTCGAGGTAACTTACAACACAGTAAAAATACAATAAAAGCACACATAATAAAAAAATACAATATAAAAATATAATTTAAAACCACATAGACAGAACCACAGATCCCCCCTCCCCCAACCTTCCTCCCCTCCCCCATCCCTCTCGCCAAATGCCTGGCAGAACAGCCAGGTCTTACACTGTCTTGAGAAAGAGGAGAGGTCCGGAGCCAGACAGACCTCCGTTGGGAGGGAGTTCCATAGCCGCAGTGTAGCCACCAGGAATGCCCCACTCATCATTGCCACCTGGGATACATGGGGGACTCTGAGGAAGGCGGTCTTGCAGGTATGGTGCGACAGCTTTGGCCATATGTCTCTGACACTGACTGACCACCATCATCCATGCCTTCATCACCTCAAGACTGGACTACTGCAATGCGTTCTATATAGGGTTACCTTTGTTGATGGTCCAGAGACTGCATCTGGTGCAGAATGTGGCAGCCCATCTCCTGACAGGAATTGGTCGCTGGGAGCACATTACATCAGTGCTTCATTTTCTGCACTGGCTGCCTATAGTGTACCAGGCTTTGAATCATACATAGAGCACTTTGCAGTAATCCAGTCTTGAGGTGATGAAGGCATGGATGATGGTGGCCAGGTCAGTGTCAGAGATATACGGTTGAAGCTGACACATGATATGTAATTGGCAAAATGCTCCTCTTGCCACGGTTTCCACCTCGACATCCAGGCAGTCATGGAGCACCCCCAAACTATGGACCTGAGGAGCCAACAGAGGGCAGACCCCATCAATGACGGGTGCCACCACTCCCTTGCCCCTACCCACCAGCATCACCTCCATCTTGTCAGGATTAAGCTTCAGACGATTTGCCCTCACTGAGTCCCCCAGAGCAGCCAGACACAGCGTAAGCACTGAGACTGCCGGGTCTGGATCAGTAAAGACATAAAGTTGGGTGTCATCAGCATACTGATAGCACCACACACCAAATCCTTGAATGACCTCACCCAATGACTGCATATACATGTTGAACAGGAGAGGGGGCAGAATAGAGCCTTGTGAGACTGCATACATGAGGTCCTGGGGAGCAGATGAACAATCCCCCAACACCACATGCTGAGTTCTCGCAACCATTCAAGAACAGTTCCGCCCACGCCAGCTCGGTCCTGCAAGCGAGTCACCAACACCTCATGATCAACGGTATCAAACACAGCCAAAAGATCTAACAGGATCAACAGGGTTGAATGACCCTGGTCCAGCTCACAGTGAAGGTCATTGACCAAGGCCACAAGCACAGTCTCAGTGCCAAAGCCCAGATGAAAGGCGGACTGTGAGGGATCGAGAAAACAGACATGGTCCAGATGCCCCTGAAACTGCCGAGCCACAACTTATTCCACAACTTTCCCTACAAAGGGAGGGTTAGAGATGTTGGAAATACATTCCTTTGGTTGCATACCCCCTAAGCACCTCATCCTGTTTGTTTGCTAGAAACACCAGGAGTAGACAGACAGATCAGGGAACCCTTCCCCCATCCTATCTTTCTTACTCCTGTCAGGACCTGATTGGTCAATCTCCTCCCCCAGGAGATTTCTCATCTCTTTGTGTCTCAGAGAGCTTCCTTCCTCCCTCTTGAACACACCTAGTCTTAGGACTTAGCATAGATGTAGGCCTTTCCTATCCTACATGTATTTCCTAATAAAGCTACTTAAGCTTAAGTATGCTTCCTGCCTGCTTATTGATGATTAGCTACTCACACTCCTCTGTAAACTCTGCATTGGGCAAATGGATGCAATGATCTCACAGTCCTTGCATTTCCAACAGGGTTATGGGCCCAGACACCCAAAAGGCAGCGCAGAGTGAGTAAAATTGAGTGCTAGCATTAATCTTAAAGGCAGAAAAGAAAAGAAAGATTTTAGTCTCTGTGACCATGGATTCTATGCTGAAGGTCTCCATTCCAGAGAGGCTCACTGGAGCAACAAACTATGAAGCTTGGAGTCATAATGCAAGGATGGCACTGGGAGGACAAGGCCTAAGGAAAATGCTGGAGTCCAACAGACCTACAGATGCAGGGGCAGCACAAGAACTCTGGGATGAGAAAAATGACAAAGCTATGGCAATCATCTCAATGTCGGTGAGTCAGCGTTTACATGTGCACATATGTGACAAGTTAACTGCAAAAGATATGTGGGAAATTTTACAGAGACTGTATCAAGGGAAGTCAAATATATCAAAGATACAAATGCTTAAAAGACTTTGTAATATGAGAATGGATGAGAGTGAAGATTTTTCAGCTCATGTTAATGGCCTGCTTGAACTAGTCAGGAGACTGGAAAATCAAAAGCTGAATTTACCAGATGAATTGATAGTGGCATTTCTGCTGAACTCTTTACCACCAACTTTTCAAACAGTATGTCAGATAATAGAAATGCAGGATAACCAATCTTTGGAAGTCGTTATTCAGAAACTTGAGGAATTTAATATGGCTCAAACTAATGAACAGCCAAACATCCCTTCAGAGTTTGCTTGCAAGGCAGCTGGAAATAAAGAGGTTTTTGCAAAATCTGCGAGAGTTAAGCGTTGCTTCAATTGTGGGGAAATCACCCATCTTGCATATCAATGCAGGAAGCAAGATACTGCAGAGAAACCAGTTAAGCAAGTTCCCAGCTCCTCTGCAAAGAACAAAGGGAGCCATGATAGGGCTTTCAGCCTGGTTGAGGAAAAAGCATCTCAACTTAAAAATGTGGAAGGAATAGAATGTGAGACTGCTTCACATGATTTCTTTGTTGATTCTGGAGCAACTAAAAATCTTATAAAGGACAAAGACAGATTTATTGATCTGGATAGGACTTATAGAACTCCTATAAGATTGGCTAATGGAGAGAAAGTTTATTGTCAAGGAAGAGGCAGGGCTAAACTCATATGTCATCTGGGAAACGGTGAGGAAATGAAAGTTACCATTGAAGAAGCTCTATATGTCCCAGAATTGGATCATAATTTTATAAGTGTCAAGTATGCTGTACAGAAAGGTTTTGCAGTGCATTTTGAAGGGAAATATTGCAGAATTTCAAAGGAAAAGGAGCTTTTTATGCGAGGAATGCTGGATTCAAATGGCCTATTCAAGGTAGATTGCTTGCAACAGGATCAGTATGCAAATGCTGCAAAAGATTGCAGACATAAGAACTGTGAAAGCAAATGGCACAGAAGGATGGGCCATAGAAATGCAGATGTGTTGCATGCACTTCCAGACCTAGTTAAACATTTTAAAATGAACTCATGTGCAACTAAAGATGAGAGATGTGTTTGCTGTGTAAAAGGAAAGGGAACTAGGCCCTCCTTTCATCAGAGCAAGGAGGAAGCCACACAGCACCCCCTACAGCTCATTCATAGTGATATCTGTGGTCCTATGAAGACAAAAACAATTGCAGGAAACCAGTATGCATTGACTTTCATAGATGATTTTTCCAAGTTCACGTTCACTTACTTGATTAAAGAGAAAAGTCAGGTGCTGGAGAAATTTAAGGAATATGTTGCAAGAGCCAGCAATAAGTTTGGAAGATCACCTCAGATCCTAAGGTCAGATAATGGAGGTGAATATGTTTCAAAACAGATGAAAGAATTTTTGAAGCAAAAAGGAATTGAACACCAGACAACCATCCCGCATACACCAGAACAAAATGGAGTAGCAGAAAGAAAAAATCGCTCTCTCATAGAGATGGCGAGATGTATGCTTTTGGATGCGAATCTGCCAAACAAATACTGGGGGGAAGCAGTAATGACTGCCACATACCTGCAGAACAGGCTCCCAACCAAAGGTGCAAAAGCAACACCTTATGAACTATGGCATGGGAACAAGCCCAGTGTGGGGCACATTAGAGTGTTTGGCTCTAAAGCCTATGCTTATATCCCAAAGGCCAAAAGGACCAAACTTAACACCAGATGTGAAGAAGGGATACTTGTTGGCTATGCACAAGGATGCAAGGGATACAGAGTAATGGACACTGACACTGGAAATGTGAAGATAAGCAGTGTGGTCTATTTTGATGAAAATGAAAAGGGAAGCACTGATCAAATGCCAGACCTAATGAGGCCAAGTTCATCAAGACAGAAAAAGACTGCAGAACTGCAGATAAAAGAGGAAGCTGAAGTTTCATTTGATTTGACCATGTTCAATCAACCTGAACCAGAAGGGGGCACTGACACCAACACTGATGCTGATGCTGAAACTGAAGCAGAACCAGAACTGGAACCAGAAGATAACACTGATGCTGATACTGAAACTGAAGCCGAAGCAGAACCAGAACCAGAAGTGAGACGTTCTGAAAGACACAACAAAGGAGTGCCAGCAGCGAGATTCTCCTATGCGGCAAAAGTGGAGGAACCACAGGAGCCCTCAACATGGCAAGACATTCAAAAAATGCAAACCAGTGAGGCGCGCAAATGGAGAGATGCTGCCAAGGAAGAAATTGAGTCTCTTAATGAAAATAAAACATGGACACTCACAAAGCTACCTGAAAACAAAAAGGCCATTGGATGCAAATGGGTCTTCAAGACCAAGCATAATGCAGAAGGGGAAATCACGCGCCACAAAGCGAGATTAGTGGCCAAGGGATATTCCCAAAAATACGGCGAAGACTACGACGAAACCTTTGCTCCAGTAGTAAGGCACACCACAATAAGAACACTCCTCAGCATAGCAGCTGCAAGAAAAATGGAAGTGCAGCACTTAGACGTGAAGACTGCATTCCTACATGGTGATATCAAAGAGGATATCTACATGCAGCAGCCGCCGGGATTTAAAGAACCTGGGAAGGAGGAACTTGTGTGCAAACTTCAAAAGAGTATCTATGGTTTAAAGCAAGCAGCGAAAGCCTGGAACGAAAAATTGAATCAATTGCTCCTTAAGGAGGGGTTCATACAGGGAGAAGCTGACCCCTGCCTATACTCAAGGTTCAGAAATAAAAGGAGGACATACATTCTAACTTATGTGGATGATCTGATTGTATGCCATGAAAACAAACGAGATTGTGATGAAATCGTCAGGAATCTGAACAAAGAAATAGAGGTGAAAGACTTGGGAGGTATCACTTACTATCTTGGAATACAAATAGAACGAGAAAAAGATGGAAGTTTCCTTCTCAATCAAAAACAAAAGATAAAGGACATTTTAGAATGCCTAGGCATGACAGAGGCTAATGAAGTGGGGACACCTATGGAAACAAATTTCCTAAGCCAGGAAGGCAACGACGAGCCCCTACCACAGGACAACCAGTACAGAACTGCAATTGGCAAAATGTTGTATGTAGCCACCGTCACAAGGCCAGACATTGCCGCTGCTGTAGGAATACTAAGCAGAAAAGTAAGTGCACCAACCCAAAGGGACTGGATAGCAGTCAAGAGAATAGCACGGTACCTGAAGGGCACAATGCATTTAAACTTAAAACTACCAGCAAGCGAGAACCCCAGATTGATGGGATATATGGATGCGGACTGGGCCGGAGACAAGACTGACTGCAAATCTGTGAGTGGAAATGTATTTCTGTATGGAGGCGGAGCAATCAGTTGGACTAGCCAGAAGCAGTCATTAATTGCCCTTTCATCCACAGAAGCAGAATTTATTTCAGCCACTCAAGCATGTCAAGAGGTAGTATGGCTACACAGACTACTAAAGGACTTTGGAATAGACGAACCAAAGCCAACTGAGATGTATGAGGACAATCAAAGCTGCATTCAGCTTACGAAAATGGAAAAGATAAAGCCAAGGTCGAAGCACATCAACACCAAGCGTCACTATGTGAGAGAAGCGCAAGAAAAAGGACTTGTTGAACTGATTTATTGTCCTACAGAGGAAATGATAGCGGATGTGCTGACCAAACCGCTACCCAGAGACAATTTCCAGAGGCTACGAGAAGCATTGGGAATTGTCAGCAGTGCACATAAATGATTCGGTGCACGGGACGATGAGAAGGGGTGTTGGAAATACATTCCTTTGGTTGCATCCCCCCTAAGCACCTCATCCTGTTTGTTTGCTAGAAACACCAGGAGTAGACAGACAGATCAGGGAACCCTTCCCCCATCCTATCTGTCCTACTCCTGTCAGGACCTGATTGGTCAATCTCCTCCCCCAGGAGATTTCTCATCTCTTTGTGTCTCAGAGAGCTTCCTTCCTCCCTCTTGAACACACCTAGTCTTAGGACTTAGCATAGATGTAGGCCTTTCCTATCCTACATGTATTTCCTAATAAAGCTACTTAAGCTTAAGTATGCTTCCTGCCTGCTTATTGATGATTAGCTACTCACACTCCTCTGTAAACTCTGCATTGGGCAAATGGATGCAATGATCTCACAGTCCTTGCATTTCCAACAAGTGACAGGCCAATATCTGGCCAGGGAGTCAACGTCCAATAATGGTTTTTTAAGCAGAGGCCACACCACCGCCTCCTTGAGGTGGTCTGGCACCCTGCCCTCCCTAAGCGTTGATCACCCCAGCCACTGGATATCCACTGGAACTGATCACACAAAATAGGACAAGGTGGGGTCTCTATTACCTCTGGTTCTCCCATTGCCACAAATGTGGTGTCAAAGTCATGGTGAAGCATACTTTAGGCGTTCCAACTTTGTATTGGAAATTTGAAAATGAAAATATAAAGAAAACAATATAGTGAATGAAAATCTTAGCAAGGTTTACTTTGAACTTTTGGAAGTACCTAGGAACAAGGGTGTGGCTATAATAGGGATAGGTGGTGCAGTTTGAGCTGCAACCAGGGCCCATTCAAAACTTTCTACATCCCTACTACTCTCCACATGCATATATGACAGAGAAATACAAATGATCAAATGAAAAGATTTATTTCTTGACAGTTACAGTGTCATGATGAGGTTGCTGTCAGCTTCAAGGAGAAGGCTGTTCCCCCACATCAAGTGAGGATGGGTGGAGAAGGTGCATAGTCCTTTAAGCTCAAGCTGGTATTGGGAGGGTCAGGCAATGCGACTCTTCTATGAGAATCTCCCCACTGTTGTCACAACTTCCCAAACTTTTGCATCCTGCAGTGAGTCCAACAACACACTTTAGAAAAAAAAACTAGGGTCACATGGCTAAGGCAATGTTCCATACCATGGAGCAAATTCACTTCCCCCCAGTGGGGAAGTAGTTAGCTACGGTATTTATGTGGTGTTCTCCAAGACCCGGCTGTGGATTTTTGATACACACACATCTCATTGTAAGGATTGGAAAAGAATGTTTCCAGTTTAGCCAAATTGCCCTTGCTGAGAGAGGGTTTTTCACCTTCACAACAGTTGTCTGGCTACCCCTTACCACCCATTCAGCAGAGTTAGTCATATCAGACTACTCTTGGGATTCAAGAAGGGAGGTGGTTTGTATGGTTCTAATTTTTATTCAGCGCTGGGCTATAGCTTGTGATTATCCTGTCCAGCAAGCCAGGTAGTTGTGTTAGAATTGGACAAGACACAGATGTTAGACTAGCCTGAAGATGCCTCCTGGAGAGGAAAGTAGGGATGAAATGAGGAATTTCTGTGAATATGATTTCCGTCAGAAGCATACCATTCACCTGTGTTCACATAATATGGAAATTTACGGTTTTTTCCACTACATTCATTAGTTCCTGTTCATGAATTGCCTTCTTGATGGAAGTGATGTAAAATGATGTGTGACATCAAATTGATGAAAGTGACAAAAAATGATGGAAGTAACATAAAATGGCGGAAGCTGCAGAAATTAACAAACAATTGCCTTCTTTGGAAATACCGATACAAACTTTCCTGAAATATTGGGATTTCCGAATAGTGCGGCCATTCTCACCTCAACACTGGAGGCATGGATTTCGAATGACTCAATCCAATGCTTGCCTTGCCTGGCAGTGAGTTGGGCTGTCTCTGAGTTCACAAACATGGGGTCTGACTGGGGAAGCACCGACCGGGGTGCTTCCCCATTTGATGGATCAGAGAAGGCCTGTACTTTGCCATGGTAAGACAGACAGAAAGAAGAGAGAGACATGATTAGAATTAAGAAGGGGGCACATTTTTGTTATAGGAGTTTCCATTTCAACTATTTCTAGGCATCCTCCAAAAAGCCTCCAGCAGCTAACTCAGGGGAGTGCTTAAGAATCATCTGCCCAGGCATTCCTAAGAAGATTCAATTGTACATTCTCATGATCTGACCTCTAGTACAGAGCTCTCTTTATCGTGGGTTGCCCATCTATCCCACTGCATTCCAAAAGCACAGGCACCGAGGTGTCAGGGCCTTCCACACACTGGCCAGCCAAGCCAGGTGAGTCAAGCCTTATACCTTCCTGGTTGTCAGGAGGCATTACCCAGGGCTTGGCAGGCATAGAGTAGTAACACAGTCTATGTAGTAGTAACTACTGGTGTTACTACACTCTTTGTAGTAGTAACACCAGCCAATGCCTCATAAGAAGCCTTCCCAATGGCACGTGGACCATCTCATCATTCCTCACCTGGGTTGCTGCACTGCAATGGATGCCCCCTGTATCCCAAATAATACATTCAGTTTACAAGCCAGTGCTAACTCACAACACAGAGGGTCTCCAGAGGAAGGTAAAAAATAAATATATATCCTCCTCCAAGGCCAATCAAAGTTGGTAGCAAAAATTCCTTTCTAGTCCTTCCAGTGATGTGACTAGCAAAGCCTGCAGTTGAGTTACAGAAAGCCCACTTTGAAACCTACTTAACTGTCTATCTATGTTGGGAGGAAGGGAGGGCTGCCTTCTCCACAATGACAGATGTTCTCATGGCATCTGACAGCACTGGAGTTTGCTATTATTGTTCTTGTTGCTTTTTTTATCTTGTGCACACTCATCTGTCATGTGGGCTTCCAACCCTAGGAAATTGAGGGCACTTCCCACAGTCGTGGAAGCATGTCTTTTGCCTTGCTTGACCCAAACCCTCCTCCAATTCCCCAGTGTGCCCCAGACAGGGGAAGCAGAGTGCGAGGGAGGGGAACTTTCTCCTTCCACCACCAAACCTTTACTTCCTTTATTTGAAGTGCCCCATCCCTTGGATGGAGATAGAAAGGTGGCCCCTGCTCTGCTTTGGAGATCCCAGCATAGTGACTGATTCATCACGGAAATCTGAGCACTAGTGTGTGAGCTGTCTGGGTGGGAAAACCCAGTAGTGGGTCTCTGGGCTACAGGTTAGGCTTCGCTGATACATTAAGGAGCCCTTGGGAACTAGGGGTGTGCACCAGCATCCCATGTTGTTTTTGTTTTGTTATTCAAAAATGTCATTTTCGTTATCATTATTAACTATGTCAGTTTCGTTTTCATTTTTATAATTTTTATATCATTTTTGATATTGTTTTGATATCAATATTGATATTGATATCCATTATCATTATCGATAACATTATTGATATCATTATTGATATCTGTACTGTATCAAACAAAGATTTTATTTTTGATATTGGTATCGTTATTGATTCCAGTATGCAACTAATATTTATCTAAATCTAAGGGAGACAGAGGAAGGGAAAAATGAAACTGTCTATTATCTAATCAATTATTAATATAACTATTCTAATCTAATCTATATGTCTATAATATATATATCCATATATAATCTATACTACCTATCTATATATAATGTATATAGGGCAGGGAAAGAGAGAAGGTAAAATGTAGGATATGAGGAAGGAAAGGTATTGGTGGTAATAATAAATAAATAAATAAATAAATAAAACTAATAATACAATGAGGGCTAGGGAGGATTTTTTTATGTGCAAGCACCACAGTTCTGTAAACGCAACCTGACAAGCAGAGCTCTCACAGAACAGAGAAAAAAAACCTGGCACTCCCATTATAAAGTGTTGCAGTGTCCTCCCTCAGAGCCCCCCAATTGGTTGTGGGAGGCAGCAGGCACTGAGCAATCACAGAGTGCCATGAGACTGCTGGGGCCTGCTTGCGCTGCTCATTGGCTAGTGATACATCCATTAGATACTGCTGAGCTGCTCGCCCCTCCCAACACAGGCACAGTTCAAGAGTTCAACCCTGTTAAGATTCGTAGATGTCTGCTCCCTCCTCCCCTCTCCACATTTTCCCTGAAAAACTCAACTGCCATGGCACTAATAATAATGACAATGATACCGATATTGTCGTTTTAGTTTCTNTTCATTAGTTCCTGTTCATGAATTGCCTTCTTGATGGAAGTAATGTAAAATGATGTGTGACATCAAATTGATGAAAGTGACAAAAAATGATGGAAGTAACATAAAATGGCGGAAGCTGCAGAAATTAACAAACAATTGCCTTCTTTGGAAATACCGATACAAACTTTCCTGAAATATTGGGATTTCCGAATAGTGCGGCCATTCTCACCTCAACACTGGAGGCATGGATTTCGAATGACTCAATCCAATGCTTGCCTTGCCTGGCAGTGAGTTGGGCTGTCTCTGAGTTCACAAACATGGGGTCTGACTGGGGAAGCACCGACCGGGGTGCTTCCCCATTTGATGGATCAGAGAAGGCCTGTACTTTGCCATGGTAAGACAGACAGAAAGAAGAGAGAGACATGATTAGAATTAAGAAGGGGGCACATTTTTGTTATAGGAGTTTCCATTTCAACTATTTCTAGGCATCCTCCAAAAAGCCTCCAGCAGCTAACTCAGGGGAGTGCTTAAGAATCATCTGCCCAGGCATTCCTAAGAAGATTCAATTGTACATTCTCATGATCTGACCTCTAGTACAGAGCTCTCTTTATCGTGGGTTGCCCATCTATCCCACTGCATTCCAAAAGCACAGGCACCGAGGTGTCAGGGCCTTCCACACACTGGCCAGCCAAGCCAGGTGAGTCAAGCCTTATACCTTCCTGGTTGTCAGGAGGCATTACCCAGGGCTTGGCAGGCATAGAGTAGTAACACAGTCTATGTAGTAGTAACTACTGGTGTTACTACACTCTTTGTAGTAGTAACACCAGCCAATGCCTCATAAGAAGCCTTCCCAATGGCACGTGGACCATCTCATCATTCCTCACCTGGGTTGCTGCACTGCAATGGATGCCCCCTGTATCCCAAATAATACATTCAGTTTACAAGCCAGTGCTAACTCACAACACAGAGGGTCTCCAGAGGAAGGTAAAAAATAAATATATATCCTCCTCCAAGGCCAATCAAAGTTGGTAGCAAAAATTCCTTTCTAGTCCTTCCAGTGATGTGACTAGCAAAGCCTGCAGTTGAGTTACAGAAAGCCCACTTTGAAACCTACTTAACTGTCTATCTATGTTGGGAGGAAGGGAGGGCTGCCTTCTCCACAATGACAGATGTTCTCATGGCATCTGACAGCACTGGAGTTTGCTATTATTGTTCTTGTTGCTTTTTTTATCTTGTGCACACTCATCTGTCATGTTGGCTTCCAACCCTAGGAAATTGAGGGCACTTCCCACAGTCGTGGAAGCATGTCTTTTGCCTTGCTTGACCCAAACCCTCCTCCAATTCCCCAGTGTGCCCCAGACAGGGGAAGCAGAGTGCGAGGGAGGGGAACTTTCTCCTTCCACCACCAAACCTTTACTTCCTTTATTTGAAGTGCCCCATCCCTTGGATGGAGATAGAAAGGTGGCCCCTGCTCTGCTTTGGAGATCCCAGCATAGTGACTGATTCATCACGGAAATCTGAGCACTAGTGTGTGAGCTGTCTGGGTGGGAAAACCCAGTAGTGGGTCTCTGGGCTACAGGTTAGGCTTCGCTGATACATTAAGGAGCCCTTGGGAACTAGGGGTGTGCACCAGCATCCCATGTTGTTTTTGTTTTGTTATTCAAAAATGTCATTTTCGTTATCATTATTAACTATGTCAGTTTCGTTTTCATTTTTATAATTTTTATATCATTTTTGATATTGTTTTGATATCAATATTGATATTGATATCCATTATCATTATCGATAACATTATTGATATCATTATTGATATCTGTACTGTATCAAACAAAGATTTTATTTTTGATATTGGTATCGTTATTGATTCCAGTATGCAACTAATATTTATCTAAATCTAAGGGAGACAGAGGAAGGGAAAAATGAAACTGTCTATTATCTAATCAATTATTAATATAACTATTCTAATCTAATCTATATGTCTATAATATATATATCCATATATAATCTATACTACCTATCTATATATAATGTATATAGGGCAGGGAAAGAGAGAAGGTAAAATGTAGGATATGAGGAAGGAAAGGTATTGGTGGTAATAATAAATAAATAAATAAATAAATAAAACTAATAATACAATGAGGGCTAGGGAGGATTTTTTTATGTGCAAGCACCACAGTTCTGTAAACGCAACCTGACAAGCAGAGCTCTCACAGAACAGAGAAAAAAAACCTGGCACTCCCATTATAAAGTGTTGCAGTGTCCTCCCTCAGAGCCCCCCAATTGGTTGTGGGAGGCAGCAGGCACTGAGCAATCACAGAGTGCCATGAGACTGCTGGGGCCTGCTTGCGCTGCTCATTGGCTAGTGATACATCCATTAGATACTGCTGAGCTGCTCGCCCCTCCCAACACAGGCACAGTTCAAGAGTTCAACCCTGTTAAGATTCGTAGATGTCTGCTCCCTCCTCCCCTCTCCACATTTTCCCTGAAAAACTCAACTGCCATGGCACTAATAATAATGACAATGATACCGATATTGTCGTTTTAGTTTCTTGATTTCATTTTTGTTATTGTTTTAGTTATTGTTTTTGGTATTGGTATTGATATTGGTATTGGTATCATTATTGGTATTCTCGGTTGTTGTTTTTGGTATTCTCAGTTGTTGTTTTTGTTATCGTTGTCAAAAGACATGCACACCCTTATTGGGGACTCAACTATTCACTTCGTGAATAAGGTGGGTTGCTCGCCAGATGAGACTGTTGAGGATGCCCATGTTATTGTGTTGGCAGACTCAATAAAGTGATGGCCCCTTATTAAACTCTAATCAAATCTACAGCATCTTCTTTCTACCTGCCAGTTAAACAGAGGAATCATATATGCTGCCATGTTATGAACAGAGTATTTTTTCACTCACTGGAAGTGATCTGATTCACACCATGCAGTTTATTTGTATAGATCACTCCTTTTAAATTAATGAAGCTGTTCTGTTGTCAAGTTCATGGTTGCCAAGTTAACATCTAGAGCTTTGCATTTAAAAGCTATAGCTGATAGGTTGGTTGATTTGCTGTACCCTGCGACTTTCATGAATAGATTTCAATTTTTGCAACAATGGCTATTGTGAAAGAACTTTAATATGTAGACTTGCAAACTCTGTGACCAAGGTTATTTGATATAGAGGACTATGTTAACATTGCCCACATTTAAAGATTTAAAAGAAAATGACAATTCATTTTCCAATATTCCTCTGCATTTGCAAAAAGAATGGGAAAGCTGCGAGTATAAATACATTCAATAGGACATGCTTAAGACATGCTTAAAGTTAAGCATATGTTGAAGTGCTTTGCTGTACTGATGCCTAAAATTGCCAGCCTTGGATGTGACTATATAGAACTACTAAATGAATTTTAGAACAGAGTATAAGTCCTCCAAGCTAGCTTCCGCAACAGATAGCATTCACAACAGAGCTGTTCTAGAGGTAATGGGTGTAATCCTGTGGCCCTCGCAAACTGTGACTATGCGAGGTGCAGTGAAAGACCACAGGCGCTCAGGCTTGTATGTGCCCTGGCGGCACACATCCCGCAGCCATGGGGATGGAGAACAGCTCTGCTTGCTTCATTCCCCAGGCTGTCGGGTGTGTGGGTTCGGGGGTCGCAGCAGCATGGGTTGTGCCATTGACCCATGTTGCTTGCTACGCGTGCAGGACACAGGCACACCTGAGTACCCACTGCCCAGATATCCACTGCACCTACTGCTGGCATAAGCAGGCAGCAGGATTGCACCTATTGTAGTTACTTCAGACATTCTGTTCTTAAATGTACCTGGTGCTGCCACTCCAACAAGGAAAATACTTTTATTATATATCTAACATTAATTTATCACCAGCAGAATAATGCTCAGAATTTTTCACTTCCTCTGATTTAGGGGGAAAAAAATGTTGCTGAAATTGTATAAACCACACTGCGTTTTCACTTTGTTAGAGCTTCCATTGGCTTGGAAATGCTTAAAACATGAAAAAATAATTTTATCACTTTTTATTGTATTTTAATAGCTTTTGATGTGATTTTTATCCATGTAATTTGTCTTGTTCAGGCTATATTTTATGTATGGTGTCTGTCTGATCTGTTATATCTTTCAAAGTATTAATCTTAAAAGGTTTGCTCTTGATAGACTGTTTTTTATCCAGAGGGAAACAAATGGTGCCCTCACTCAGTTTCTCGGGTTATTAATTGGATCTGTCTCTCTGTCCTGACTGTTTGTTGTGTCCATCACTGTCATATCTACGTTCTGACCATGATAATGCAGATTCACTTAATGTTGTCTTCAGAAGGCACCATAATGAATTCTGCTATTGGGCTCTCACAGATTCTTTGTAATTTTACTGTTCTTTTAAACTATTCACTTCGCTGGAAGAAGGCTTCAAATTAATCTGCATTTAAACTAAAAATGTTTCTAATTAAGAGGGGCATGGTTGTAATAAACATGTTTGAAAACCTGTAGAATTGTAAAACTGTAGACCTTGTAAAACTGTAGAATTTGGAGGGCCCTAACCCTCAAAGTGACTGTGTGTGGGCAGGTGGTAGGGCTGAACTGAATAGTACTTCTGGGTATTTGGACCAATTTTCAAAGTTACGAATAGTCAGTCCGAGTATTCAGAGGCAATTTGGTGTTCTTGCCAAAGCTTTGGACTCCGGAGACCGAAGGACAGAACGTCAAAAAACTTTGCAAAGTCCGTAAATTTGTTGCAAAGTTCTTGAACCCACAGCCAAAGCACTACCTGGAAAAGCACTACCCAGAAAAGCAGGCCAGCAAGAGTTGCACAATTGCACCAGAAAACAATCCCAAAAAAGTGCAACTGCATGCAGAAATCAAAATTTAACAAAAAACCACCACCAGTAGTGTAGCCACAGCATGGCCCACCATCAGCAGTGAGTGCCCCACTTTATCATTATGCCAACCAAGCAGTGCACAAAAATGCAGGCTAGTAAGGGACATTCGCTCAAGAAAAATACAACAACCCCCACAAATCAGTCTGCAACTGCATGGAGAAATAAATCCCACACAAAAAAAATCCAGCAATCCCAGACTCCAGTAGCAGTCACAAAATTAAGAAACCAGACATTCACACCCCTCCCCCTCCAGAGGTACCCTCTTCCTTGACATGGCATTATGGCAATGGTAAATTGAACAGATCAAGCAAACTTGAGAAGTGGAGCCAGGCAAATTAATCCCTTCTCATGGTGCCAAGTGCCAACCAAGCAGCAGGCAGCAATATGGCACCCAATTATTATTTTTAAAAAAAACTGCATGGCATGGTAAAGTTTAATGTAACCCCCATATCCCAGCATTGGACCTATGGACAGGCTAGGCCAAATGATACCATACCATACCATACCATGCCATACCATACGAGGGTATACCAGGCCAGACCAGGCCAGGCCCCCTCTTCCTCCCAAGCCGATTACTGTTAGCAGGAGACCCCCTTCCACGCTTGACTATCGGGGGGTCGGTACCTCAATATGCGCTCGATTCTTAAATTTAGGGGAATTAGCCAAATTATTTTAACTAGGGGTCCCCACATGCCACAAGGATCAGTCTAAGGTTCGATACGCACTACAGTCAGGTTATGTAAGCTCCCCAAAGTAGAGAAAGAGAGGGAGACAAACGTTTAATAAAAAGGGAATGCTTATTTTAAAGGGAAATCAAAGAAAACACACAATGGGATACACACACACACATATACTAATCAACACAGCCCCGGTCTGACTGGCAGTTTACAGGGGAAGCACAAGTGACGGTGGGGCAACCGAAAATAATGTGGGGAGTGAGGGAGGGGTGACACACACACACAAAAAGGAAAGAGTGAGAGCAAGGGAGAGAGAGAGTGAGCGATAGAAGCAACAGGGGAAGTCAGGACCAATGGTTACCTCTCCTTGCCGTTGAAAAGGGGACAGGTGGCCCGTCGATCCAGTGAAGTTCGGGGATGAAGCGAAGGGGCAAACCAAAGTCTGGGAGACCCCTTAAGACAGAGACACGCACAGAGGGCAGATACCTTTACTAACCTGCAGGGATGGGACTTTCAGTTTTAACCGAAACAGCCTGAAAATGGCTGTTTCAGTTTAAAACTGAAGCACCTGAATATTTGGGCCATTGTGGTTAGGTTTTTTTGGTTTATATCTTTCTCACTAAAGTCAATGGGAAATCTCCCCATTGGATTCAATGGGAATGGGAACTGGACCAAAAGGGAAACAAAGTGAACAGGATCCAGATCATGAGCAATCTACCCCCATTCTCCAGGGCCCACTACAAGCCCTGGAAGGTGGGGCCAAGGATCTATGTTCTTAAAACCCCCACCCCCTAGGGCCCAGCTTTCCACCCCTCCCCCACCCTGAACCCTGGCTGCTGGCAAGTACTTGCCAGCCTTGGAAAATGGGGATGAGAATACACTGGTGTATAAAAGGAACTGACAGTGCACCACACCAATGGGGCCTGCTTAGGGTCCCCCACCCCCACAACAGTGGTATGCTGGTGGATCCTAACCCACATCCTCCAAGGCTGGTAAGTATATGACAGTTGCCAAGGTCCTGGAATGTGGGAGGGGGGGTAGGATGGGCTGTAGGGGTGTTAGGAACATGGATCCTCACCCCCTCCCTGTGAGGCTGGTAGTGGCCCCGGGGAATGTGGTTGGGGGACTTTGGACACCCTGTCCCAGGGGATGAGGTCAGTGGGGGTTAGACAAGTTGGTCATGGTCTGGACCCAGTTCACTTTTGTTCCCTTTTAGTCCAGTTTCCCTTCCCACTGAAGTAAATGGGAACAGATTTCCAGAACCAAAAAAACAAAAACAAAAAGAACCAAATTTGGAACAAAAACCAAAGAACACCCACCCACCCCAGAAATGCCCTGTGTCCCACCCCTACTAATCTGCAGTTCATTCATTCATTCTCTGGTTGACAGTGGCACATAAATTTTCCCAATGATTTTTCAAGTGGGAAAAACTATTTTGCTGCTGGTGTCTTGTCATTTGCAAAAACACCTATCTTCCAAAGTGGTGCAGCAGAAGTGTTACAGCACAGGAGGTTGATGGGAATATAGATTAAAGGGAAGTACATGAGAGTAGGATGGGTGAGTATATCCAAATGTAAATCTTGACCAAGAAACAGAGCTGAAGTCCACCTCTTGAAAGCAGGTGCTCTGGCTGGAAATTAGAAACAGCCAGTTGACACGTACAACAATAAATGGACACTCTTATTGTTAACAGGAGACCCCCTCCCACTCCTGACCTCTCGGGGTGATGTACCCCAATAATCACCGTTCCTTAAACTTCGGGGGGAATTGGCTTAAAGACTTAAACTGGGGTCTCCACGTGTTCAAAGGATCAAGCTGAGGACAGTACGCGCTACCTGAAGGTTATGTACCCTCCCCAAATAGAAAGAGAGAGACAGGTATCCAAAAATAACAAGTGTATTGGTTTCTAAAACAGAGAAACACAGCCCCGGTCTGGCTGGTGGGATTTAACAAGGGAAAAACACCAGCAGTTTGTGGAGATTGTAGGAGAAGAGGGGTGGGTGTTCTGGTGTTGGCTCAGCGAGGGGGAGCAAGAGAAAGCGACAGGGAGAGAGAAAGAGACAAGGAGAAAGAGGGCTTCCCCAGTTGACTGGGAAAGTTTGGACCTGTGGTTACCTTTCCTTGNCAGACTCCAGTAGCAGTCACAAAATTAAGAAACCAGACATTCACACCCCTCCCCCTCCAGAGGTACCCTCTTCCTTGACATGGCATTATGGCAATGGTAAATTGAACAGATCAAGCAAACTTGAGAAGTGGAGCCAGGCAAATTAATCCCTTCTCATGGTGCCAAGTGCCAACCAAGCAGCAGGCAGCAATATGGCACCCAATTATTATTTTAAAAAAAAACTGCATGGCATGGTAAAGTTTAATGTAACCCCCATATCCCAGCATTGGACCTATGGACAGGCTAGGCCAAATGATACCATACCATACCATACCATGCCATACCATACGAGGGTATACCAGGCCAGACCAGGCCAGGCCCCCTCTTCCTCCCAAGCCGATTACTGTTAGCAGGAGACCCCCTTCCACGCTTGACTATCGGGGGGTCGGTACCTCAATATGCGCTCGATTCTTAAATTTAGGGGAATTAGCCAAATTATTTTAACTAGGGGTCCCCACATGCCACAAGGATCAGTCTAAGGTTCGATACGCACTACAGTCAGGTTATGTAAGCTCCCCAAAGTAGAGAAAGAGAGGGAGACAAACGTTTAATAAAAAGGGAATGCTTATTTTAAAGGGAAATCAAAGAAAACACACAATGGGATACACACACACACATATACTAATCAACACAGCCCCGGTCTGACTGGCAGTTTACAGGGGAAGCACAAGTGACGGTGGGGCAACCGAAAATAATGTGGGGAGTGAGGGAGGGGTGACACACACACACAAAAAGGAAAGAGTGAGAGCAAGGGAGAGAGAGAGTGAGCGATAGAAGCAACAGGGGAAGTCAGGACCAATGGTTACCTCTCCTTGCCGTTGAAAAGGGGACAGGTGGCCCGTCGATCCAGTGAAGTTCGGGGATGAAGCGAAGGGGCAAACCAAAGTCTGGGAGACCCCTTAAGACAGAGACACGCACAGAGGGCAGATACCTTTACTAACCTGCAGGGATGGGACTTTCAGTTTTAACCGAAACAGCCTGAAAATGGCTGTTTCAGTTTAAAACTGAAGCACCTGAATATTTGGGCCATTGTGGTTAGGTTTTTTTGGTTTATATCTTTCTCACTAAAGTCAATGGGAAATCTCCCCATTGGATTCAATGGGAATGGGAACTGGACCAAAAGGGAAACAAAGTGAACAGGATCCAGATCATGAGCAATCAACCCCCATTCTCCAGGGCCCACTACAAGCCCTGGAAGGTGGGGCCAAGGATCTATGTTCTTAAAACCCCCACCCCCTAGGGCCCAGCTTTCCACCCCTCCCCCACCCTGAACCCTGGCTGCTGGCAAGTACTTGCCAGCCTTGGAAAATGGGGATGAGAATACACTGGTGTATAAAAGGAACTGACAGTGCACCACACCAATGGGGCCTGCTTAGAGTCCCCCACCCCCACAACAGTGGTATGCTGGTGGATCCTAACCCACATCCTCCAAGGCTGGTAAGTATATGACAGTTGCCAAGGTCCTGGAATGTGGGAGGGGGGGTAGGATGGGCTGTAGGGGTGTTAGGAACATGGATCCTCACCCCCTCCCTGTGAGGCTGGTAGTGGCCCCGGGGAATGTGGTTGGGGGACTTTGGACACCCTGTCCCAGGGGATGAGGTCAGTGGGGGTTAGACAAGTTGGTCATGGTCTGGACCCAGTTCACTTTTGTTCCCTTTTAGTCCAGTTTCCCTTCCCACTGAAGTAAATGGGAACAGATTTCCAGAACCAAAAAAACAAAAACAAAAAGAACCAAATTTGGAACAAAAACCAAAGAACACCCACCCACCCCAGAAATGCCCTGTGTCCCACCCCTACTAATCTGCAGATCATTCATTCATTCTCTGGTTGACAGTGGCACATAAATTTTCCCAATGATTTTTCAAGTGGGAAAAACTATTTTGCTGCTGGTGTCTTGTCATTTGCAAAAACACCTATCTTCCAAAGTGGTGCAGCAGAAGTGTTACAGCACAGGAGGTTGATGGGAATATAGAGTAAAGGGAAGTACATGAGAGTAGGATGGGTGAGTATATCCAAATGTAAATCTTGACCAAGAAACAGAGCTGAAGTCCACCTCTTGAAAGCAGGTGCTCTGGCTGGAAATTAGAAACAGCCAGTTGACACGTACAACAATAAATGGACACTCTTATTGATAACAGGAGACCCCCTCCCACTCATGACCTCTCGGGGTGATGTACCCCAATAATCACCGTTCCTTAAACTTCGGGGGGAATTGGCTTAAAGACTTAAACTGGGGTCTCCACGTGTTCAAAGGATCAAGCTGAGGACAGTACGCGCTACCTGAAGGTTATGTACCCTCCCCAAATAGAAAGAGAGAGACAGGTATCCAAAAATAACAAGTGTATTGGTTTCTAAAACAGAGAAACACAGCCCCGGTCTGGCTGGTGGGATTTAACAAGGGAAAAACACCAGCAGTTTGTGGAGATTGTAGGAGAAGAGGGGTGGGTGTTCTGGTGTTGGCTCAGCGAGGGGGAGCAAGAGAAAGCGACAGGGAGAGAGAAAGAGACAAGGAGAAAGAGGGCTTCCCCAGTTGACTGGGAAAGTTTGGACCTGTGGTTACCTTTCCTTGCCTGTTGAGATGGGACCGGCGGCCCACGGATCCAGCGGAGTTCGGGGGGTGAAGGAGGAAAGCAAAAGGGCAGACCAGAGTCTGGGAGAAATCTTAACGCAGACACGCACAGAGTGACCTGCATGTATCTGGGTCCCAAGACTTCTCAAAAATTGAGGAAAAAACCCAGGGGCAGTTAAAGAGTGCAGACAAAAGAGTTTTGGGAGGCTACGAAGGGTCGTTTGGGGTGTACAATGGGCTAACGAGGGGAGGTTACTTCCATGAGAAAAAGGGCTATACAAGATGGACAAGATATCTTTGACACAGGGGGAAACTATAAACAAAAGACGCAGGGAGGGGAAGTAGGGCTAACGACGGTCCTTTAGGGTACAATGGGTATGTGTCTGGTTTCTCTTGGGGAATGCAAAGATAGGATGCTGCTGCACTGATTCCTAACTACCAGTCCTTTGTTATAACAGGGTGAGTCTCTATCCTTAATGACTCCATTCTTTATTCTGAGGGCTCTCCCTTCTAGTCTGTTTCTCAATATTAGGCTGGTATTTTTCCATGAGTGGTCCCTTTTTGCTAGGAGCTAGGGTGACTGGGCCCAATCCTTATTTTCCATGTGCCCTCCTTCCTCTTGCATCCAGTGTGGGGTTTTTACCCCAAGCCTTCTTGCCCTTGGTTACCGCTGTGGATTTTGCTGACCCCCGGGTCCAAGACAGTTGGTTATCACAAGGGGGATACCTCCGTTCTGGGGGGGGACTAGGGGTCCAAGCTAACAATTCTCCCCGTTGGGAACCTTTTAACCTGTTAAAATGGTTCCCACAATTATAGGATGGGCCACCCCTGAACCGCAGTCTACCTGGCTCAATACGTTGGCCCACAACATGTAAAAACACCATCCGCTGGAAGATCTATGACCAAAGTAGTCTGTTGGAGTCTTTTAGGACACTAGTACCTAGAACCCCAGTTCAGCAAAACCCTCTTCCCCTTCATACACAATGAGATGGTGAGGATGGAGCGTTCTGGGTGACGGAGGGGACAACCAATGGGGGGAGAGTGGAAGGAAACAGGAAGAAGAAGGAAAACACAATACAGTACAGACCGGGGTATTTAAACAATAAACTACTAAACTATAAAAATCAATGAAATACCTAAAACAGAGAAACATCAATTAAATACAAGGGGACAATATCTAAGGGAGTAACTTACTATAAGGATACC
>QEPC01001858.1:702412-732883 GCA_003113815.1 Sphenodon punctatus
GGGGTCAAGGGAGGAGTTGGCAAAGAGGAGGTCGAGGCAAAGAGAGTAGACAACCCATTCAAGGAGCTTGGAAGCAAAAGGGAGGAGCGAGACAGGATGGTAATTAGGGGGTTCAGAGGGATCCAGAGTGGACTTTTTGAGAATGGGGGAGACAGTGGTGTGTTTAAAGACAGAGGGGACAGAGCCTGTATAGAGGGAGAGGTTGATGATGTGCAGGAGGGGAGGGGTGACGATCGGGGCAATGGAAGTCAGGAGGCAGGAAGGAATTGGGTCCAGGGGGCAAGTGGAGGGCTTGGAGAAGGAGAGCAGGGAGGAGCTTTCCTCAAGGGAGGCTGAAGGGAAGGAGGACAGCAGAGAGGTGGGGGGAGGAGGGAGACGGGGGGAGAGTAGCAGGGGGAGAAGACTTGGAAGCAATATCCAGGTGAATCTTGTCAATCTTAGAGGTGAAAAAGAGAGCAAGATTCTGAGCGGAGAGAGAAGAGGGTGGAGCAGGACAGGTGAGTTTGAGAAGGGAATCAAAGGTGGAAAAGAGGCGGCGAGGGTCCTGAGAGAAGGACTCAATGCAGGAGGCATAGTACTGCTGTCTAAGCAAGGGAGATAGCAGATTTGAGTGATGAAAGGCAGAATTTGAAGTGGAGGAAGTCGATGTGGTACTGGGATTTACGCCAAAGGCATTCCGCTGCCCAGGTGCAGGAGCGGAGATGGCGAATGGTGGTGGTGAGCCAAGTTCAAGGGTTGCAGGAGCGAGCGGGGCAGGAAGAGAGGGGGGCAAGGGAGTCGAGGGTGGAGGTGAGAGAAGAGTTGAAGGCGGAGATAGAAGAATCGGGGGAGGAGGAGGAGAGGACTGATGGGAGAAGAGGAGAGAGGGAGGAGGTGAAGTCCTGGGGCACAATGGCCTGCAGATTGTGGAAGGGATGGGGAGATGGGGGAGAGGAGGGGGAGTAGTGGGAGAGGTTGAAGGAGGCAAGGAAATGGTCAGAGATGGGATGGTGTTCAAAGGAGAGATCAGAGACAGAACAGTTTCTAGAGGACACGAGATCAAGAGAGTGACCATCAGTGTGGGTGGGGGAGCTAGTCCAGAAGTGGATATTAAAGAAGGAGACTAAGGAGGCAAAGTGAACGATGCAAGGCTGAGAGGGTGTATCAACATGAATATTGAAATCACCAAGGATGAGCGTGGGGATGTCATCAGAGAGGAATAAGGTGATCCAGAACTCAGAGAGAAAGGAGGAGAGGGAGCCGGGGGGGGGGGATAGATGACAGCAACACGGAGGTAGAGAGGGGAGTAGAGGCTTATGGAGTGACCCTCTAAGGAGGGGAAGGAGAGAGAGGGGGGAGGGTTTGAAATTGGCAGGAAGCGGCGAGGAGGAGGCCCACGCCACCACCCTGGCCTTCGGAACGGGGCTGGTGGGAGAAGGAATGGCCTCCGTAGGAGAGGGTGGCAGGGGTGACAGTCAGTGGGGGAGATCCAGGTTTCAGTGAGGGCGAGAAGGTGAAGGGAGTGAGAGAAGAAAAGATCATCGATATATGGGGATTTATTAGCAGAGGAGTGACAGTTCCAGAGGGAGCAGGAGAATGGGAGCTGATCAGGGGGGAAACAGGGAATGGTGATAAGATTAGGGGAAGGGGGGCAATGGGATCGGTGGGAGATGGGCATTGGGGAAGATGGGGAAGGGGGTAAGAGGTGGTGGTGGGGAAGAGAAGGAGGAGGTGTGGGGATGGTGGAGTGAGATGATAGGCATAGCAGGAGGCAGGAGGAGAGGGGAAAGAAGTAGGGGGAGAAGCAGGAGAGAGGGTATTGGGAGGNCCACACACCATAGAGCTGCTGGCGGATTGACCGCCACTCTAAGCTGCCACCTGTAGATCTATAGCATTGCCCAGAGCAATCTGCAGCTGGGAGCAGAGCTGCAGTGGCCATCTCCCAAGTAGATGGACTACATCTCTGCCTCCAGCTGGTGACCCAAATTTGTGCAGCCCACTCTGCTTGTAGTGCTCTGGGATGTTCTGGAGCATCCCAAGCAGGGCTGGAGTGGATTAGACAGTGCCTGTTCCGCCTCTGCTCCGCCTGCACATCTAGAGGCAGATGGTCCAACCAGGTGTGAGATGGAGCAGTAGTGTGGGTGTGATCCATGTAAAAGCACCCTATATCAGTGCAGTAGTTATTAACTTGAGTGTCCATTTAGGCTGTTTTTACACAGAGGTCCCCCCCCTCAGTGTTTGGGCAGGTGTGCGGGGGGGTATCCATGTTAACGGCCAGTGGTGGGTGGGTGGATGGGTGTCTGCTTGTTGTTCGTCCGTGTGAACACTGAGCGGAATGGGTGGGGGTGCATGCGCGTTCCCATGGAACACCCACCTCCACCCATCACCCACCCATCTCCACCCATGGAGCCCTCTGGAAAACCGGAGGCGGCCCCATGGGTGGAAGCGGGTGGAGGTGTGTGTGTGTCCGTGTAAAGGGACACACACACACCTCCACCCACCATGCCAAAATAGCCACCCAACCACACACCCACACACACCCGTCCATGTAAAAAGCGCCTTAGTTACTTACCTAACACTTTAGCTAGGTACCAAAATCAGTTACGGGAAATTTTCTTGATGAATAAAGATCTGAAGGCCACAGCAATGCAGACAAGAGGTTCATACAGTAATGTGCACATACATTATAAATAAAATACATTTTTAAATTATACATAAAACTGACAGCACACTGCATGTGGAAGCAGGAAGGCTTGATGTAGTATTATGGTTCATCTATTCCAATAATCACTATTGGTTCATCTATTCCAATAATCATCTATTCCAATAATGTATGAAGCTAAGTATTTAACAATACACCAGGTTTGACAGTATGGAACAGAATTTTCTAATGTTAACCTAAAAATGTTCTGAATATATACTGGCAGAAAATGTTTTGCAAGCACATCATGGACATCAAACATTTGATGGAAAAACAAAGGCTGTGTCAATGCTTTTCTCCCAAAAGGCATGTTGAAGCAAGTACAAAGTTTGCCTTTTGGCCTTTGTGTTGAGATCCTGGTCCAAAGGAAAGACAGTGTACAAAATACTGTGTGAAATATCTCTTTTCTTTTAGCAGGCATTTCGGCCATCCCTCTAAACCAGCATTTTGAAATGCATCATTCCAACAGCCCCAGGGTTGTGCCTTGATTTGGTCTCTTGATGGGATTCTGCATTTTTTTCTGCATGGATCAGCTCCTCTCTTGACTCCAGCACTTTCTGGCACTTTCCCGTCACTTTCTTGTCACTTTTCCTTTTAAACGTACCTAAAGGATACATACAAATTTTGTACATTATGTGCACTACTCTTCTCTATGAGGGTACAGGAGCATCTAACTGTATACTAACCTCTGTATGTACATCCAACGCATAGAAATCCATTCTCTACTATTCTCTATGGGTGTTAACAGACATTATGCTGGCCAAGTTCGACTCACTTTGGCCCAACTGGGTCAGCGTGATGCCTGAATGTTGGTTCTGGGCCTGTCAGATGTAATCCCAGAACAAACCCCCCCTGGAGTGGCAGCTGGCCAAAAATGTGGGCAGGAGGGGTGGGTGGGTGCACCAGGGACCTAATTCATATTTCTTTTTTTTTTATATACTTTGTTATTATTTCTCTTCGTATTTCATTATATATAAAGTAATTATCGTTATTAAATTTTGTTATCCCCACCCCATTGATTTCTATGAGAAATTGATTTCTGGCTGTAGATTATTCATTTTGTATATGATAGGCTTGAAATTTGGACTTGCACAAGGGATCATCCTTACCAAATTTCATAAAGTTTGGATAAAGGGTCCCAATTCTGCAAACAATTGATGTTTTCTGGTTTATGCACAAATTTGCAGCTATAATATCTTTGTTTTTCATGCAATTTGGGTGAAATTTGTACTCCTTGAACCCATACTGACAGGGATCATCCCTGCCAACTTTCAGAAAGATTGGATAAAGGATCCCAATTTTATAAGCAATATCAGTTTCACAATTTTAACAGAATTTGTATATTTTATTAAATCACTTGCAGGTGTTGCTCCTGTTTGAACTATAGAGGTTTTACTAGATGCAGAAATCTGTTTTTTTGAGCATTTGTAAAGAGAGTGCAGAAGACAGGAGGAGGTGGGAAGAGCAGAGGAGGAGCAGGTGCCAGAGGCACTTTTACTTGCACAGGCTTCAGTCATTGGCGCCCCAAAACGTGTGCGTGGGGAGCATACATGGGGGAGTGTAGGTGAAGAGTTCTGATTTTTTTTAGCATTTGCAGTGAGGTTGAAGACTACAACACACACAGTCAGACATACAGAGCACTGAGTCAGCCCATGAACTACACAAGATCTAGCCATGGTGGGGGCTGTACAGCTTGGCAGAAGCTTATATTTGCTCCCCAATGCCCACCCCAAGCCTCCATGATTGCAGATATTGGGTACTGGCAAGCTGGAAGCCTGAGAAGCATCTCCCAGAGAATGAGCCTATATCGGAGATTCTCTTACGTTTGTCACAGTGGGTTTGTGATGCCAGTTGGCCAGCAGAAATGTCAATCATGTGTATTCTCATTCTGTGCTGTGCCCACCCCAAACCCCTGCTTGTTACTAACAAATTGGAAGCATCTGCTTAGGAAAGAGCCAAAAAGAGATTCTCTTCTGTCCTCTGTCACAGTGTTGCACGGTATGTTTGGGATGCCAGTTGGCCAGCCTGGATGTGCCAATCGTGTATCTTGATTGATGGGCTGCTTCCCCCTCCCCTCTGCCTTGGTGCATGAAGTCCCTCTTATGTCCTGAAATTTTAGTTTTTGTCTCAAACTTTTCAGGATTTGTATTTGCATGATTTCACTTAAAATCACAAATGTTCAATTGCTTATAAAATTGGAGCCCTTTGTCTAATCTTTCTGAAATTTGGCAAGGTTGATCCCTTTCATGAGAGGTACACTAAGTCCAAATGTCATCCATAATAACAAATAAGAAAGAATAAAGAATACAAATAAAAATACACAATTTCATTATTATTTTCTTATTATTTAATTTATCATTGCAAAAATAACAAAATTGCTAAATTAATTATCATGTAGGAAATGCACACCCCTAAAAAGTGGGCCCACAATTCATGCCAAGCCACAGCCCAGCTGGGCAAGAGCGGGTGAACCAGGCAGAAATGTGTGTTTCCGGTTCTGGCTATTCCTGATGTGGGGGGTTGCCATGGCAGTCAGTCATGGCTACTTGCTATTGGCAGCCATGCCTGCTTATCATGGGGGGAGGGGGGAAGGGTGATGAGGAAGGTCCCCTCCCAAGACAATCTGATTTGAGTTGAAATTAAATTGAAATAAGAAGTGTGCCCTTTAAATTCCAAACATATGTACACATCTTCTGGGGCATGGTGACAAATTCTCTTGTGCAAGATACTTCACTCATGTGTGTTACTGAATGAGTAATAGATTAGAGTTGTATTGGACATTTTAATAATAGCTAATACAAATACTGTTGAATGTCTGAAGCTGGCATACAAGTTTAAAATGGCATTTGGATAAAAGCATTCCAAGATAAATGTGCTCCTAAAAATGTTAACTAGGAAAATTGTAGTGTAGACCTCACCAACTCATGAAATGAAGCTTAAAGTAAAAAATACTTCTGAATGAGTAAGTATTGTCAGGGTAATAAAATATTGGAATCACAATGACACTTTTTACATCATGACTGGGAATTAAGAAAACAAGATACAGGATGTTTATGGTCCTAAATAAATTATACTAAAAGAGGAATATTATAAATCTGCTAATTTAGCCCAGTAGTTTAGTCCCAAATTGATTTTTTTATTAGCAAGTATAAATACCTGTATATTGGACCCTGAAGGGCAGCCACAGCAATTGTTTTAAGCATGTTTGCTTTTATTTGAACAAGTTTTCTTTTACTCCTGTTAATGCTAGCTGTTATTTGTATTGAAGTGGCATTTGCACTCAAACAGGGAATTCATTGTATTAGGTACCATGAGAACATAAGAAGAGAAAGTCTGAGCCTCTGTTTATATCCTGAACCGACCGATGAAGGAGGAGAGGTGGAATAGACGACAGTGACTTTCCTTAGGTCTTCTGACCCTCAGGCTAATGCATTAATATCTAATATCCTGGTTCATATCAGCTCACATGTTATTGAGAGATGTTATTGGTCTCCTCATTGTATTTAAATGTTTCAAGTGCTAGTGGCATTTTTTCTAACCGTTCCCTCCCTCTATACATACATACGTACACACCTGTCCTGCATTTTTCACCAACAGGAGTTGGTCGAATCTCTATCTAGTAGTTGGGGGAGGGACTCTCTTGTGTAACATGCAAGGGAGTGAGTAGGAGAGGTGTGGTCCTTCCCTGTTTCCCTGGATTTTCTGCCTTCTGGGATGCTATTTATTTATTTATTAACAAGGTTTATATCCCGCTCTTCCCGCCACAGGTGGCCCATAGTGGCTAACAATAATATATAAAAATATAAAGCAATTGTAAACAGTCAGTCATAAAAAGTAAAAACACCCCTCCCCCCCTAACCCTCCCCCTCTCCCTTGCCAAATACCTGATGGAACAGCCAGGTTTTGCAGTTCTTGCAGAAGGCCGGAAGATCCGAGGCCAGACGTGCCCCCACTGGGAGGGAAATCCAGAGGCGCGGCCACCGAGAACGCCCTATTCTGTGTGCCCCCCTGGGAAACCCGGGGATCTCCAGCAAGGCACCCCCAGATGACCGCGGGGACCTATCCAGAACCCGGGGGGTGAGGCGGTCTCACAAATAAGCAGGACCTAGGCTGTGTAAGGCTTTATAGGTTAAAACCAACACTTTGAATCGGGCCTGGAAGACTATTGGCAGCCAGTGCAGAGATCGGAGCACTGGTGTAATGTGCTCCCGACAGCCCAACCTCACCAGGAGTTGGGCCGCCACATTCTGCACCAGCTGCAGCTTCCGAGCCATCACCGTAGGTAGCCCCACGTAGAGCGTGTTGCAGTAGTCTAACCGTGAGGTAATAAAAGCATGGATGATCGTGGCCAGGTCTGGAGCCAAAACCAGTAGCTGAAGCTGCCACACCAGATGTAACTGGCGGAAGGCACTCCTCGCCACAGCTGCCACTTGGAGAGATAACCTCCCCCCCCCCCCAAGACACCAGTAGTACCTGGGAACTGTGGACTTTCTAATAACTGTCAACCCCCAGGGACGATTTTGGATTGTCTTTCTCAGGGGATGGAGGTCCTCATGGGAGGGGAGTTAGTGGTCAGCCTATTGAGGTCATGTTGTGCAGAGGGAGATATGACAAGGGGTAGAGAAATTTTTTACCATGGGTACAGATGAGTACCATGGTGTCTGTTCCCCTGTCCCTATCTGTTCCTGTCTTAGGATATATAGAGGTTGAATCAAGTGCAGGCCCCAATCTGTGAATAATGCTACTCAGTGCAAGGTCAGTGGTAAATAAAACAGCTATTATCTTTGATTTTATTCAGGATGAAGCCACTGACCTTGCATGTATTATGGAGCCCTGGCTGGACAATGCAGCTGGGCCTGTGATGTCCCAGTTTGTGCAGGCCAGGTACTTCCTACAGCATCAGCTTTGGATCGTAACTCAAAGGAGTGGAATGGTGGTGATCTGTAAGGAAAATCTGGCCTATCAAAGATATCCAATGCCAAAGCTGGTCATCAAAGAGTGTGCCCACCTCGTGTTTGACTGGGAATAGACTGGGGATTCTGTTGGTGTTACGACTACCCTGCTGCATAACAGACTCCCTGACTGAGCTGACTGAGTTGATCTTGGAGGTGGTGTTGAGAATGCACAGACCTATTGTCTTGGGTTACTTCAGCATCCACTCTGAGGCTAACTTTTCAGGGTCAGAGTGGGATTTCATGGTCTCTGTGACAACCACGTGCCTATCCCAGTTAATATGTGCTGGCCTGGAAAATGATACTCTGATTGTTGGTTGTGTCACAAAGATTAGAGGTGTACACAGGGACCCATGTCATTTTTTGATTTCATTTTTCATTTTCATTATTTAAATATTTCATTTTTGTTTTCATAATGATACCGGATGATACTGTTCTAATTTCCCAGACCCCAATTGGACTGAGGAGAAGTATGCATAGGTTCTTGATATTTTGCCAACAAGAAAATCTATCTATCAATTTTTCAAAAACTAAAACTATGTGTGTGGGTAGTAGGAAATGTTCCTATTTGTGGCAGATCGGTGAATATCAGATTGAACAGGTTGGTCTTTACAAGTACCTTGGAGTCGTATTTTCAGCCACCAGGATCTGGCAAAAGCATTTCAAATTGGCTTTTGACCAAGCAAAAAAAACATCTAGTGCAATTCAGAGTTATTTTTACTCAAAGGGCAGGAGACTGGTGAAACAAGCCTTTTGCCTATTCAGGGCTAAGGTGGTCAACCAGCTTCTCTATGCCTTTCCTATTTGGGGTTTGACGTTTCTGAATACTATTGACTCACTTCAGAATAGTTTCTTACGAGTCATTCTGGGGGTCCTGAGAGGAGCCCCCCAGGTCCTTTTGAGAGCAGAGACAGCCTCATGAACATTAAAATTACAGGCTCTTTGGGCAACTATAAAATTCTGGCTAAAAGTGACCCTGTTTCCTTTCAAACCTCACTATCTATCTTTTTAGTTTGGTTTCTAGTGACCAGTATAATAACTTAAGGTCACAGACTGGAAAACGAGGTTTTGAAATTGGGCTTCTCTAGGGATTGTTTACTCCCTCTTAGCTTTAAGAATGCTGTGTCTCTGGTGAAAAATAGGATTCTGGACCAAGAATTACAAATTGAGTCTTCATCTCTGAGAATGCAGATAGTGGCTCCATTCTATATTAATATCAAATTGCAATCTCATGATACTAGCTACCTTTTTCTCTGGGTGGACTGGCGGATGAGACATGCTTTAACATTATTTAGATTTAATGTCTTCCCGTCAGCTATTGTCCAAGGGAGACTCGCTGGTCTACCTCTAGATTCCAGGTTTTGTACAAACTATTTCTACACCAGATTGAGACTCTTGCACACGTTATATACTTTTGCCCAGCCTATGCTAAACCTAGGGCAAGTTTTTTACATACCTATCTTTTGGATTGCCCGGTTTGACTTCTGGATGGTCTTTTGATTAAATTACTTTGCAGCAGTGACTCTCGTCTTTCAAGAGCAATGGCCCAATTTAGTGCCTGTGTTCTTGAAATAAAACAAAAGCATAATATGAGGTGATTGTGAATTTGACTATATTTTGGTTCTATTTTACTTTCTTGTGCTTCCTGATCTACACTCCAATACCTGGTGATCAAGTATATACTGTTTTATGTGTTCTCCATTTATTCTTTGTATTCTTTATATTTTATATTGAAATGACCTATGGGTTACTCAAATAAATAATTACTTACTTTCATAAATATCAAAATTCCGTTTTGTTTTTGCTCTTGTTTTCAATTTCCATTGATTTAAATTGAAAACACATTTTTGGCTGTAATGTTTCTGTTTTCCATTATATCTGGATGGAACATGGATCTATTATACCTCCAATGGAAGACAATAAGTGTACCAAATTCCAGAAAGATTGGACATAGGAATCTAAATTTATAAGCAGTTGAATTATGTTATTTTGCAAAGGTCTGCATATACATTCATGGCTGTAACATCTTTGCCTCCCATGTAATGTGGATTAAACTTGGAAAATTTATACTCTTCCCCATGTTTACTACCTATGCCAACTTTCAGAAGTATTGGATAAAAAGTCCTGGTTTAATCAACTAACATATATATGTATGTCTGACTGTAACATCTTTGTAGTCCAACCAGTGTATATGAAGTTTGGCAGGGATCTATATCACACTTTCAAAATCATCTCTGCAAAATGTTGGTAAGATATGATAAAGGGTCCCAATTTTATATGCCTGCACAGCATATGCAGAGAACGAGCCTATGCCAGGGATTCTCTTATGTGTCACTGTGGTATAATATTGGTTTGCGATGCCAATTGGACAGCATAAATGTCTAACAAATATCCTAATTCTGTGCTGTGACCATACCAACATATCTCCCTCCACTGCCCGCAGAGACTAATGGAGCAAATTGGAATCCAGATCTCTTTGGGGAGAAATATCCACTGATTTTGATGGCTACTCTGTCAATGGCCTGGTTGAACTGTGAAATGACATATTGACCATGGCCACACGGTTATACCCAGGCATCTGCTTCCACCGCTTCCTTCTGGTATGTGGAGTATCTGAAGCAGATGAAGTGGGAGTATGAGCCAGTTAGAGTGCAGGTGGCGTTCAACTCATACGGAAGCTGAACAATTGCTCCATAGGCTCTATAGACTGGTTTTCAAGGACTATGGTGTGGTTAGGGTGGTGGTAAGGGAAACTCTGATCTCTGCTACCACAGAGTCTGAAAAATCTTTTCCAGTGGAGCTGTTCTGGGTGGTTAACATTCTAGTAAATCCGGGCTGCCTCTCCCCAGAGGTTGTCTAATCTGATGTGATTAATTTTCAGAACATGACGGCCTGTCTCTTGGCAGGAGTGGATCATCAGGAGCACATTACACTGGTGCTTCAGAGTCTTCTTTTCTTACTGATTTTGATTCCTGGCTTTCCTTCTTCCTTGCCCCTTCTTACACCAAAGCTCATAAGGCTTGTGTTTCCCTGTCATCTAGGGCGAGAAAGGACCAGATGCTTTAGGCTCCAAGACATCATAACAAGAAAGGCTTTTCAGAGCAGAGGACACTTTCCAACGTGCATTAAAATGTACTTATAAGTTCGGGGGGAGGGATGCACATGCAAATTAGGCTCAGCTTTGGTAACAGTAGAAAACTGAAGTTTTTAATTGCACTTACAAATGTGCTGTCCTGAGTTGAATTTTGCAGCTCAATACAGCACATTTGTCAGTGAGCTGAAAAGCTTCAGTCATGCGCGGCACACCTTTCTGATGTTATCAAAGCTGTGCCTAATTTGCATTTGCATCCCGCTGCCCAAACTTCTAAGTACACTTTAATGCACATCAGAAAGCACCCAAAGATGAAGGGCCAAGCAAACTTGGCTCTGCACAGTACACAGCACCAACAAGCACTATGGGCACAACTGGGAGTGCTGCCAACATGGGCACTAGTGCTGCCTCTCGCAGCACCTTCAGGAACCTTGGTGCTTCTCACTGCCTCCAAGATCAGTGCCACCTGCACCTCTCCTGATACTACACCCAGTGAGGGCACACTCCTAGGTGCTGATTGGGCCACCTGCAGAATCTTTAATGCAGGACGATGAGCCTAGGAGGAAAAGAAGGAAGAACAGGAGACAAGTCAGTACTCCTTCATCTGATTCTAACCCTGAAGACCTCCAAATGGGCCACACTTGATCTGTGGCAGTGGAGACTGTTTATTCAGATGAAGAGTCCCTCCACCCTCTCCTCCACCTTCTCTCATGGAACATAGACATTTAGACTCATGTGAGCATTCTCAATTAAGGTGCCATGCAGCAACACATGGACACCACATGATACTGCATGATGTCGGTAGGAGCTGGTCACCAAATATAAGATGATCAAGGCACCATTCACTGACACAATGAGTAAGACATTAAAGGCACTGCTTTTCAACACTGTGGCACAATAGGGTACCACAAGATGTGAACAGAAGCCGGTCCACTAGCATGAACCACTCTCTCAGCGTGATACACCTATGCTTACAGAGATGGTGGCATCTCACCCTTGCAGCTGCTGCCCTCCTCGTCATTGGAGGGAGTCCTCCCATTACAGAGACAGACAACACCATCACTCTTACAGTAGAGACTACTCTTACAGTAGAGACTACTCCTACCCTTGTTCTCCTGCTAGACACTCCCAATCCAGGAGCAGATCTGATGAGAGTCTCAACCAGCACTATTGGCACCAGAGTGACAGATTCTTCCCTTCTACACATTGTAGATAACTGAGGGAACCAGCTGAGTCTCAAACTAGACCACATCTCCTGGTGGCCCCATCTACAGCACCAAACCTTCCAGTCCCATCTGTGCCGATGCAACCTCCTGGCCCAATCTCCCCTCCATTTGTTGACCCTTTTGTGGTGCTGCTAGTGCGATCAGTTCAAATGCCTGTGGCACCACCAGCACCGTCAGTTCCAGCACCAGCACTAGCACCACAGATGCCCCTTCCTTCTGGAGCTTCTTTCCTTCGAACACTCTTGGACCAACACTCAACAGAAACAAGACCCTCCCACTGAGTCTTACAAGGGCAAGGATGTGTCATCCTCCTCCTCTCCAGTGCCAGACTCTGATGAAACCAGCTGCAGTGTTGGACCCATAAACTGTACTTTCTACAGAAGATGTAAAGGCCTTTCAGACCATGTTAAAGAAGCTGGTGGCATCTTTACTGCAGATCCCAAACAAAATAGTCAAGAAAATCCCAACAGGACGTCTTCAGGATCTTGGGAGATGCTGAAACTGGACACATCATGCTCCTTATTTTTGTAGAGCCCTGAACTAAGGTATGGGATAAACCATCTTCAGCTGTGCTAACCAACACATTGACAAGCTCACTGTACCCAGTCTCACAAGAGGAGTTCTTCCATATTTTTTCAACACCCAGTACTGAACAAACTTGTGATAGCTACTCAGAGATCCAGATCGGAGGCAGTTCAAATGTTGCCTTCAAATTGTGAAGGAAGATGCCTAGACATGCTTGTCTGAAAGGCTTCCTCATCAGAAACATTATCACTGTGGGACTCCATCTACTTCTTGGCCATGTGTGGGTACCCAAAATCCTCCTGATCCAAAACCCTACAGATCCTGCACATGCATTAGAGGTGTGCACCAGAGGCCCATGACATTTTTGTATTCATGTTTTCATTTTTGTTATTTAAATCTGTCATTTTTGTTTTCATAAATATAACATTGTTGTTTTTGTCTTTGCTTTCATTTTCATTTTCCATTGGTTTCAATGGAAAACACATTGTTGACTGTACAGTTTTTGTTTTTCACTATATGTGGCTGACAAATTGTGTGCTTATACCTCCCATGGAAGACATTATGTGCCCCAAATTCCAAAAAGATTGGATAAAAGGAATCCAATTTTAGAAGCTGTTGAATTAATTTATTTTGCAAACATCTTCATATACATTCTTAGGTGTAACTTCTTTTCCTCACATTTAATATAGATGAAACTTGGCATGTTTATACCCCTTCCCATAGTAACTATCTCTGCCAACTTTCAGAAGTATTGGAAAAAGGGTCCTGGTGGTATAATCAATTAACTTATAAATGTATGTCTGACTGTAACATGTTTGTAGTCCAACCAGTGTACAGGAAATTTGGCAGAGCTGTATCTCACACTTTCAAAATTATAAATATCAGAAAGATGTGATAAAGGGTCCCAATTTTATATGCCTTTACAGCATATGCAGAGAACGAGTCTATGCCAGGGATTCTCTGATGTGTCACTGTGGTATAATATCGGTTTGTGATGCCAATTGGACAACATAAATGTCAAAAAAATATTCTCATTCTGTGCTGTGACCATACCAACATTTCTCCCCTCACTTGTTACTGGGAAGTCAGAAGCATCTGTTTAGTAAAGAGCCAATAGAGATTCTCTTATGTCCTTTGTTACAGTGCTGCAGGATGTGATTGTGATGATAATTGGCCAGCCTGGATTTGTAAACTATGTCTCCTGATTTCTGGGATGCTATCCCTCAAGTCCCAGTTATGTCCCTTCTATGCCTGTCTGAGGGCCACACCCTATGCCCGCCTTGAAGCCACCACCAATTGGTCCTGTAAATCTGAAAGCATGCAGTAATTGGCCAGTGAATGTGTCTCTCAGTCTTTTGGGTTGCTCCACATCCTCCCTCCTACAGCCTCTCTCCCCCTGCCATGCCACGTGCCTGCCTCTGACTGGCACTGCATGTGCTGCTATTTATCTGAATAATGGTCTTCAAGGGGACAAATTCAATTGCTTATAAAATTGGGTATCTTTATCAAATTTTCCTGTTGTTTGACAGAAATGACAGGGAAGATATGTGATACATTCCTGACAAATATCATGTAAACAGGATGGAATATACAAATGCTACAGCTGGAAATGTAGTTTCAAATTAATGTCTTATACCATCAGGACTCTTCATCCAATCTTTATGAGAATTGGCAGGTGTGTTAAGTTTATGGAAGAACATGCTATTAACAGATTTCATGTAAATTGGATTTAAGATAAAGAAGTCGTAGCCATGAATGTGTATGGAGCTTTTCTTAAAATCAGAATATTCAATTACTTCTATAATAGGTTCTCTTTATAAAATCATTTCATAAATTGGTACACAGAATGCCCTCCATTGGTGATAAAAACATGCCAAATTACATCACAATTGAATGAGAAACAAAAAAAGTTATAGCCAGAAATATGTTTTTCAGTGTTTTTCCTTTATTTCAAAAACAAAATGTCATTTTCATTTCTATTTTCATCATAATTTTTGTTGTTTTTGTTATTGTAATAACAATAATGAAAATGGTAATTTTTACTATTGTTATTATAATATCAAAAATGACATGCACACCCCTAACGTGCATGCATGCACAATCTGCTGGGCTCCATTTGCCCACAATACAAATTGACATGTACAGCTCCACAGAGTTTGGAATCGGGGCTACCAACTCTGATCCCAAGTAGACCTGGAATGAGAAATCTTGGTGGGTGCTGATTCCATTGGAAGCAGAGAATTCACCAAGAATTGTGTGAAACAGAAACATACCAGATTTCCTGCTGCAACTGCCATTTTCTGATATTTTTTGCACGTTGAATGGGGCTGCTACACTTGCTGGTTGAGCATCAAGGAAGTCCTGGAAATTGCCAAAAGTGTTGCAAAACTACCGTAAAACTATTGTAGAATTTACAGAAAGTGACCAAAAAGTCCTGGAAAGTGACAGAAAAGTCCTGGAAAGTGACAAAAAGTGATGGTGGAAGTGTGAAATCACAGGAAACGGATGAAGTACTGATGGACACTCACAAGCAATCCCAAAAGGTTGGTATTTCCCTTCAGAATGTGCACCTGCAACTTCTAAACCTCATGAATATACTCTTGACTCTCCTGATGTTCACCACTCCCATGTTTCCCCCTCCTACATCTCTTAGGCCCTTTTTACACAAACACTCTAACACCAATAAATGGATGTTACATTTTATTATACATGATACAGGGCAACACTGCAACCCTTCAACATGAGCCCTTTTCACACAAGATGCCTCCTCCACCCAGTTTCGATGGTTGGAGATGGGTCGAGGCGTCTGTGTAAACACCATTTGTGTTGAGTGGGATGCATTTCTCTGGGTGGAGATGGGTGGAGGTGTCTGTGTAAGCATCACTTGTGGCAGGTGTAGGTGCATTCATGCTTCCACGCAACACTCATTTCCACCCACCACCCACCCACGGAGCAACCGATAGTGGAGTCCGTTGCTCTGTGGGTGAGTGGTGGGTGGAGCTGGGTGTTACTCCGGAGCATGCACGCACCTACACCCACCTACACCCACCGGTGTTTACACAGATGCCTCCACCCATCTCCACCCAGAGAAATGCTTCCCACCAACCAGAAGTGGTGTTTACAAAACTGGTTGGAGGCATCTTGTGTGAAAAGGACCCATGTTGCAGGGCTGCAGTGTTGCCCTGTACCATGTATAATAAAATGTAACACTCATTTTATTGGTGTTTGAGTGTCTGTGTAAAAAGGGCCTTAGATTATAAGCCCCCTCAGGGTAGGGACCTATCTATAAGTATTGATTGTACAGCGCCAGGCACACTGCTGTAATAATAATAATAATAATAATAATTAATAATAAATAATTAATAATATAATATAAATTTTTCTCTAATCTCAACCCTAGTCTCAAGCTTCTTTGACTGGCAACAAATCTGTCAGAACTGTCAGACCGTAAGAAGGAAAGTGTTCAGTTGGCACAGTTCGAACTTACAGCAAGGTTGCATAGTGTTGACTGTGCTATATGGGGTATTACTTCAACCATCACTGTGAGGCACTATGCACGACTTCAGTGACTCCTGAAAACAAAACCAGAATAGAAGACTTGCCCATTGATGGCATCGGCCTGTAGACAAGGGATGAGATCCTGGCAAAAATCAAAGAGATGTGCCAAATGGCTAGATCTGTAGGGGTATTGAGAGCCATAAGGAGAAGGTATTACTCAATGCATGCTTCCTACTCTTATCACCAAAAATCGGCACCCTTCCATTCCAGGAAAGGTGTTACTCCCAACAACAACTGCAGCAGCAGCCTCTGCAACTGGCAAAGAAATCGTTCATGAAGCCAAAATCCCGAAATGGATCCCAGTCAAGTTCATCTGTGGGGCAGCAATCCCGGTCACTGGTTTAACTATACCGAAGTCAAGAGAGAACAGACCCCTCTATCATTTTCTTACTCTCTATCTCCCTTAGTTCATTCCTGGGCATACATTACCACCAATAGGTAGGTCAAGGAGATCATCATCTCTGGATATGCCATTAAATTTGAGGACTTTCCTCCTTCCAACCCGCCCATCCCTGTCCTTCTTTAGAGACCCATCTCACAAGACAAAGCTTCTGGAAGAGATAAACTCTTTATAAAAGGGACCATTGAGGAGGTGCCACCTTCTGAATGTTACACTGACTTCTATTCAAGATACTTCATAGTCCCTAAAAGTGATGGGGGTCTCAGGCCCATTCTAGTCCTCAGGTAACTCAATGAATTTGTGTGAATGCTAAAATTCAGGATGGTCAATTTACAGTCCATTCTCCTTACCCTGAAAAAGAACTCATGGCTAGCCTCTCTCAACCTCAAGAATGCTTGCTTCCATATTTCTATCCGACCTTCTCATAGACAATTGTTACATTTTTTTATAGATGCCGGGCATTTCCAGTACACATTCCTACCCTTTGGACTTGCCACCATTCCCAGGGTTTTTACAAAGTATGTTGCTGTTGTCACTGTGGAGCTCAGAAAGTGAGGTGCTTGAGTATTTTCATACCTCCATGACATCAGTATCACAATTAGAGACAAAGGCAAGTGTTATAATACCATTGGAAAATATCTACCTTTCAGGAACGCTTGTGACTGTTGGTTGGTATTTCCTCACCGGTCAGTGATTCCATGCTTCCACTCTTCTCAAGACTGACACCTGCAATTTCCCATCAATTGCCATCATTTTCTGGGATTTCCCATGACTTGTTTAGGATTTTCAGGCACTTTCCTTGCACTTTTCCATCTTTTACTTTTAGGTCTTCCTTTATTTCTTCCTTTATGTCTTACTTTACTTATAACTTCTGAATGGGAACTAGTGATAATAGAGAAAAAGCTGGTAAGTTTCCCCATTGAGCGACCACAGGCAAATGGCCTGTTTCTGATGGAAATAGCTTTTCTTAAGATTGATCAATTCAGCTCTAATCGCAATCACTCTCCTAACCAACCTAGGACTCATCATAAACCTAGAAAAGTCACATCTCACCCTGACAGAGATGTTACCCTTCATTGGCTCTGTCATAAACACCACCCAATGACAAGCCTTTCTTCAAGAGGTGCATACACTGGACAAGTGTTTTTGAAGGCTTAAACCATGCCTGCACAATACTTGTGTGCAAGCATCTTACACACAGTGGCTGTGATCCAGCTACTTGAAGTATTGCTCCAGTGCTGGGGAATTTGTGGACTGGTGCAAAATGCACAGAATACACTTAGGATATTTTCAGACGTTACGAGATCACAGTGAACCACGATCAATTCTCATATGGTGACCATGAGCTCGTAACGTGTCTTGGGGCCAACTGTGATTCCTGCCAGATATTCACTCCTGTGAATCATGGGCGGGAATCTCTTTGACCACGCAAACGGCCCTCCTGCCCAGAGGAGGGCCGTTTGCGTGGTCAAAGTGATTCCCGCCCAGAATCAGTGCTGCTGATTCCAGGCCATGGTCAATGCCCCGGGGGGCGGGCAGGAAGGCGCTGCGGCCACATTAGCCGTGGCGGTCACTCATCTCCCGGAGGGTGGCCAGCTGGCCAGGGAAGTGTGGGGGGCGGGGCTGTGCAGCCGCACGTTGTGATGTGCAATCCTGCCCCCCCTTTCCCCGCCGGAATTGGCCAGCATGTCTGCTGACCGTGACAGCGGGATTCTGGCGGGAAATCATTTGGGTGATTCTGTGGTGGGGCAAATGCCACCCCGTCCCATCTGAAAATACCCTTAGCTGGCCAAGTGCTTATGGGATTGGGGAGGGGTGGAGGATTAATGCAGAAATAGTGACTGGGGAAGTTGTAGAGGGAGGAAGGCTGTGCAAGTGCAAGGCAAAGGGGGTGCACTCGGGAGTGTGTTGTGCTTGAGGAGTGTCGCAATATTGATAGGGGTGACTGTGGGTATCGGCACAGTACGGGACAAGGGAGAAAGCCCGGATCTTACCAGGTGCAGGATGATGTCTGGCAGGTTAGGGAGCCTGCTCAGCAGCACACTGGCTAGCTCTGCATGTGGGCAAGTCTGCTCTCTAGTCTCCCGACCGTTGTCCTGCTCCCTGGTAAGAGAGACACTTACTCCCTTGCTCCGTAATGTAAAGGTTAAAATAATACCACAACTTAAATTGATCTTACTCCCCACCAATTTCCTTTAGCAAGATCTAAATGTTCTCCTGGCCTTATGGGGCAGAGAACAACATCAAAATTATAGCCTTGCCGTCAATTTTATCAAAGTCCAATATCCCCCAAAGTTCACACTCCCAACTCGCTCTTCAAACGACAGTACTTGATCCCCAACTGTATGTTTATTTTTATATTTCTGCCGCTGGAAATTCCTGGTCGTAGCTTCTGGGTTCCCTTGGTAGCAAAATCAATAGGCTCCTACTGCAAAAGCAAGCCCCTAAAAATAAATCAGAACAGCCCTTGCTCCTGTACGAAGCACTGGAGTGCAAAAAAACCTGAAAACAAAAGTAAAAGTGAACAAAACAGGGCCCCAACCTCCCAGCTGTCTCCCAAGGGCCTCTCTATGTTAAATAAATATCCCAATCCACACAAGAACTATAAATAAATGATTCACAAACCAATCAAAGCAGCCTATGGGCAATAACAATCCCAAATGACCCACAGGCAGTAACAAATCAGAACGGTTCCCATAAAACAACTGTTCTGAGTAACCCCACAGGCAGTAGCTATTCAAAATAACTCCCAGGAAAAGGTATTTCAAGTGACCCTCTGATAATATAAAATGTACATACAGCTATCAAATTAAAATTCCAACAAATAAAACAGAATTAAAACAATACACAGTCAATGAAGATATCAAAGTGGCTTCCAAGGGCAGGAAAATCTTTTAACACTTCCAGATGGTTTTGAAGGGCCTCCCCAACAGCATTCACAACCAGTCACAGGACTCTTCAGGAGCCACCAGGGACTACGTGACAGAAGTTATGCAAAGGTTTATTCGAGTAGGGCTTTTCTGACCTTGGAGAAGGGGCCCCAACATATTGTGAAGAGTGCTCAAGGCTTGAGAAATCCAGTGCCCAGGTGGATATCTAAGGCTGCTATCTCTTCAGTAAGGGAGAAGGATGAATCTAAATTTACCCCAGCGATATGGGCGGATGATAAACTTATTATAGATAAGAGCCAGCCTCAGGATGGGAGAATAAGCCTAGAACTCCCCTATCCAATGAAGCCATTTCAGAGATCATTGGTATACATAATGGGTATGGTATTTTGAGGAGTGATTCAGGTGTGTTAGGGGGGAATGAGGCTATGGAGGTTTGTATGAATGACAACGTTTTTGATAAACCTCTTGAGATGGAGGGGGCTAGGACAGAGCAAGTGAAAATTGGCCAGCGAGGGGAAGAAGAGCATTTCATTTTAGACTCCCAGGAGGAGGATTTGTTGATTTTATTTCAAAATTCACCTTTAGAGGGAAGAAAACATATATTAAATAGATATAACTTTTTATTTCATAAAATGTTGGAAATCCAAACTAAACCAGACAAAATTGATGCTAAGGAGAAGGAAATTAACTCCTTGAGGGAAACTAGCATGGTTATCCCTGTAATTGACGGAGAAGCAAATTTGGATAGGGTAACTGCAGGAAATTTAGGGGAAAGTGACTTAGCTCCTATGAGCTCCAATTGGGAGAAAGACAGATATCTTGAAGAGCTAAAGTTGGAGGACAGCATGCCCCTTTTGGAAGCCATAGAGACTTCATTAGAAGCAAATCATTCTACACCACAGGAATTGGTACAGATTGGTGCTTGGGATAAAAACTGAGGTGGAGGAATCAGCAGGAGGTTTTATGTATCCTCCTTTGAGACACTGATTCAGTGATTACTAACCAAGTGGCAAAATTATGTACTGCAGCCCGTATATTTAAGAGGATAAAACAGGGTCGAGCTAATGGAATGCAGGGGTAGGATATTATTGTTTAAGGACAAGACATCACTATTCCCTTCTGGTGTTTAGTTAAGTTTATAGTTACCCTCCCAGTTTATTTAGAATGGGGATTATATTTTACTTTGGTTTTGTTGAGTAGGTTAAAATTTGTGTAATCTGGAATGTTTAAATCAATGTCTTTCGTGATATTTTAAAAATTGTTTTATGCTTTATGTATATGCATTGGATTATTGTATCAGTGTTTGTAATAGGTGTGTTGCCATGGCCGACGGCTAGTGCAAATACATTTTTTATTATCCTTGATGTGTCCTGATACCCACACTGCAATGTTCCTCAAGCACCATCCTTATGTACCTTGATACCCACACCTGTCCCCCCAGTACTGCATGCTCCTCCAGACTTCCTTCTCCCCTCTTTCACCTGTCCATTGATCCCCTGCCTGAGCAGTTGGACAGAGGCTTGTGCTACACCAGCACCTGATCAGAGCAGATGCAGGGTGTTACACACCCAGAATGGGGCTTCATAGTTCCCTGTATATTTACTTTATTTATTTATTTGTTTACTTATTCCAATTTTACTGCACCCATCCCAAATAGGCGCAGGGCAGTTTATAAAATATAAAAACATATAAAACAGCTAAAAATGGGAAATCAGGCACTGTGGTGGATGGTTTGTGGTGGGCCCCATGCTTCATGGCAGCCCCTTGAAGTAAAGGATTGGCCAGTGGAATTCACCTGACATTCTGTTCCCCCTTCTCTCCCTGGCACAGGGGGTGTGAACATTGTTGCCAGCTGTTCTGTAGGGCTGAAATAACAGTTAATTTAATTCTTGTGAGAATCTCGCAAGAATCTTGCAGCCCCAAAGAGCTCTCTCAAGATTCTCACAAGAAATTCGAGATTCTCATGAGAAACTTGAGAATCTTAAAAATGCCCCCCAAATGATCTGCACATGCGCAAAATGGCCGTACATGCACAGAACAGCCCTGGTGGCCATTTTTGTGCACAGAGAGAGAGAGAGAGAGAGAGAGAGAAAGAGCTATTTGAAGTTCTCCAGAATCTCACAAGAATCTTGAGTTTCTGAAGACAAGAAAATCTTGTTGAGAAGCCTATTCTTGATGAGGTTTTTGAGAAGGGAGAAATCTCATTTCAGCCCTAGACTTAATCTACTCTGGCTTCATTGTTAGGCTGGTTGCTCTGGCACACGAAATGCTCAGTGTCCAGAGATAAGGGGTCCACCAGCGCAATGCCACCAGTGTTGCCCTTACACCGGTGCGAGGGGACAGCTGGATCGCAGTCAGTGTGTGCACAAAGCATGGACTGAGCCCATTGCCTTGTAGCAATATCCTATCTCTTTTCAGACATGGCTCATTTGCAGATATTTTGGATGAAATATTTCTTGTATTAGAAATGAGCCCCATTTTATCACTCTCTTCAAAAACAGTAAGAAAACATCTGCTTTTCTGGAATAAGCCAGTCTAGTAGATGATAATAATGCAGAGGTTAAAATATTATTTTAGAAGGATGGATTCTCACCTCACTGTAAAATTCAAAATGACTTCCTAGAATTGAGATTTCACCTGCCCTGTAAATCAGCATGTCCTTATTCACTTCCTTGGAGGCTACACTGATTTCCACAAGTGGAGGGCAATCTGTCCCCAAAATTCTTGCATCTGCTGCGTTGGTTCTTGAAAAAATAATAGGACGAGTCTCCATACCTGTTTTCATTTCCAAGAGACCCTGCATTTAGTATTCTTATGGTCTTTCCCCACCTTCCCTTTAATCTCTGCACCGTCTTGACTTTTCATTTATATTATCAGTGGAGCAAATACATCAAATATTTATATTCCCTTATTTGTTTTTACCTTGCAAGCACCAGAAAATTTACATAAATTCGTATTTCTTTCCCCTTTTCTAATGTATCTCCTAGTAATCCAGAGCTGTTTTCAAAATAAAAGAAATTGGAAAATGTTCTCTCATGTAAGAAGTGAGCACTCCACCTATCCCTCATGTAGGTGTGACTTTAATGAGGTACCTTATACTTGCTGTGTGGGGTTTCTTGGGAAAGCTGCAGGAATTGGAATGGGGCCGAATTAAAAAAACAGTCATGGGACTTGTTCAGTGTCCCCACCGTTGATTTATAGACTGCGATGGTACACAGGATGCTAGGGATAATGTGAAATAAATTAAAGCAAAGTACATAAGGATGTCAAAGCAGATGGAAGTACAAAGAGGGAATCGTAGCTATGTAGTTTTTGCAGTCCTTGAGGGCTCAGCTATTATTATTAAATTTTTGTATAGCACAATCAATGTACCTGGTGCTTTATAATAATCCATGATAGACAGGTCCCTGCCCCAGTGGGCTTACAATCTAAGAGAAAGAAGAAAGGTGAGACAAAGGGAAAGAGAACAGAGGAAGAGACAGAAATACATCCACAAAGTTGTGAAGTTGAAGGTGCACATGCTTAGCCTAATTACAGGGGAGAAAGATAATACCACAATATTAAGTATTAAAAATGCTTACAATTGTTCCTGTGTTCAAACCCACATTCCTCAAGAGGGTGCATGTGATGGAGCAGGCACTAGCTCTTTATGGTTAGCTTGCCCATGATTCTCAGTCCCATCCACTTCTGGGGCTATAAGGTTAGCCAGCCCTGAGTTTCTGACAGTCTGTTATTGGCTGTGAGAGAAGTAGGACTAACAAAACAAGTGCATGATGGGAGTGATCCTTAGACCTGAATGGACTAATGAAGGGAGGTCGCTCTATCCCAGTACTGAGCTAATTCCCCTAAACAACAGAGCAGTCAGTGCTGAGAGGTTGATTGACAGACAACCCCATCCAGCAGGAAAGGCCAGTTTGCTAGAGAGGTCTGAGGAGAGTAGTCTCCTTGGGCTTGTCTATATAAACAGTTTGCTCTACTGTGGGCAAAAGGTCTTATTAGCTCTTGTTATAAGCTCATTATCTCCCCATTGCTGCAATTTCAGTGCTCAAGTACAATTTCATGGTGGTTTCTCAGCAAATAACTCCACACATGATCAAGAAATAGTTGCAGAGAAACAACTGCAAAATTTTTTCTCAGCAGCGAGGCAACACTGAATTATCTTGAACAACAACACTGGTTATGACAAATCATGGTTTACTTTAACCTGAATATTGATTCACTATATAGAATATAGAACACTGACTGTCTGGTAGTCTGTAGATAGAACCTGCAACCATCAGTCTTGAGCCTTTTTGGAATGCCTTTCTTAGTGTCTCTATGTTGCTGGATTGCCTAGTACAACCACACTGCATATCCTTTTATAGGTCTTTTTAGATGAGCATGGGAATCTAGTGGATTGACAAATCTGCTCTTTAAAAAGTCACATAGGAAGTAGCCCAAGCACCGGAAGTAGCCAGCTGCCATTGAAAACTGGCATCTGTTCGGTCATTTTTTGTGTGTGCAGGTAGTTTTGGTATGAGGAAGCCTGCGTGCAGGGGTGTTGGAATAATAGATGGACTCTGAGATACCTTCCAGCTCTAGGACTCTATTTCAAATAACAAGTGCACCTGCCTAGGTTCCACGGTGTCAATATCTAATGTCATCTGGGACACCAGCCAGCAACAAATACTTGTAGAGCCATAGCCACAATGTGGTATAACAGCACATGTTTTGGACTGACTGAGGAGCGCATGGTTTGGACCGAGGCATCTCCAAAGGTTGCTGTTAATTCAGGGAAATTAGAGTATCCAAATATAGAGGATATGGAAGAAGCTGAGGGAGCTGATAACACGTGACACAGTTCCACACGTGATCACAGGGTGTCCCAAGAGGGGGAAGGTCCTGGTGATCAGGCTAGGTCTCAAGTTAAACATTTTTTTAAAAAAATGGTCCATGCATATTCGGGATCGAGTCTGAGGTTGTGGTGTGCTACAACCTGTGGGGGTACCCCTCTGCCAAGATAAGTCAGAAATGGGGGTGGATTGTTCCAAATAAGGTGGTATTATTATTAAGGGTTAACAAATAACAAAGAAAAGGGGGAGGGCAAAACACACACACACTCACAAGCTAATTCAGGATACCATTAAATGATTTACAAAGGCAAGCCTCTGGTCTGGCTGGCTTAATAAACATAAGTGGTAGAGGGAAGTCAAAGTAGTGAGGAGACTGAAAGGGAGGAAGAGCTCAAGGAAACGGGGGAAGAAAGCAGGGGTTGAGAGTTACCTATCCTTTCCTGTTGCCAAAGGGGACAGGCACCCAACGGATCCAGCGATGATCAAGAAAGGAGGGGAGGGCAGACCGTGGTCTGGGAGATCCCCTCGGGGTGGTCATGAGCAGAGAGGTCTGCATGTGTCCACATCCAAGAGTAGCTCACTTAACGGGGGGAGACAGGGAGCAGTTATAGAGGGCTTCACAAAGGATCTGGAAGTGGGTACAATAGGTATTTGAAAGTGACAAAGGGATTTTCGAGGCCTCCAGGATGGGACAAGAAGAAAGTTCCAAATATAAACATGGGTTCCAAGGAGGTGGGTGGGAGGATCCAGATGAGTTTTTAGAAAACATGGAGTACTAATGACCTTTTGTGTCAATACTTACGTCCTAATCTTATACCTTGAAGGCTGTTGCTAGTTAGGAGTTTCTCAGAGTCACTGGGGGAAATTTATCAAAAAGGGAGGATGTCCTTGACTCAATTGCTCCATAGTTACTCAGGTCTCCTCCTAGAGTTCCTTTCCAAGGCCAGACTGGTTTTGAAAGAGGGGCTTATCTTTATTTCCTAGGCTTCAACCCAGCCTGACTCTGAACTCTTGACCTCTTGACTTGGGCTCCTTAATTCTCCTGTGCACCCCTTGAACTGGGTTCCATGGGGTGCTGCTTTGCCCAGAGGAAGGATGTGTGTGGATGTCTGTCATTTTGTGGGGAAAAGCATCAGTGGTAACAGAGTCCAAGTGGAAATCAGTGCAGAACAGACAAATATAAATTATTCAAAATATCTGAAACAGTTACTTATAAGAAAGAGGACCAAATGTCTGCCTGTTTGGAAGTGAAGGAGGTTATAAGAGCCAAAAAGGCATTCTTTTTAAACTGGAAAGCTAGTCCTAATGAGGAAAATAGGAAAGAGCATAAGCACTGGCAAATTAGATGTCAAATGTTATTCAGGCAGGCCAAGAGAGAATTTAAAGAGGCAAGAACTTATAATATTTTTGTAAAGTACATCAGCAGCAGGAAGCATGCTAGGGAGTCAGCTGGGCCTTTAGATAACCAGGGAGTAAAGGAGGTGCTCAGGGAGCATATGGTGATTGCAGAGAAGCTGAATGGATTCTTTGCTTCATTCTTCACTGCAGAGGGTGTTGGGGAGATACCCAGGATGTTGGGGAGATACCCAAACCAGAATGATGCTTTTTAGTTCATGAATCAGAAGGACTGTCACAAATCAACGTGACTCTGGAAGAGGTAAAATTAACAAACTAAATATTAACAAATCACCGGATCCAGAAAGGTATACACCCCAGTGTTCTGAAGGAACTAAAATGTGAAATTGCAGACCTACTACTGGTAATTTGTAACCTATCGCTAAAATCTGAGGACTGGAGGGTGGTGAATGCAATGCCAATATATTAAAAAAGGGCTCCAGAGACAATCCTGGAAACTACAGACTGGTGAGTCTAATGTCTGTGCTGGGAAAATGGGGATGGGCGAATGCGGTTCAGAAGTTCAGAGTTTGGCTCGAACTCAGCCTGTTCGGACGACCAAACCTGATAGGGATGGGTGAACGCGGTTTGGATGTTCGGAGTTCGGACCAAACTCAACCAGTTCAGTCGACCGAACTGAACTTCCGAACCGAACTCAATTTTTGAACCGAACCGAATTTCCAAACTCGGCTCGTTCGCCTATCCATAAAAGATAATATTCCATTTAGTTCAATGGTGTTTGAATTTCCAAACTTTGTTCGGAAGTTCGGAGTTCGGACTGAACTCAAATAGTTCAGTCGACCACTGAACTTCCAAACCGAACCAAATTTCCGAACTCAGTTCTGTTCGCCCATCCCTAGAACCCGAACCCGAACTGACCGAACCGAACTCTATTCCAAATGCCGAAACGACCGAACAGTTCGGTCAGTTCGGATTGTGTTTGGTTGAGTTCAGGTTTCAAAAACGTGTCACAGGAAGGCAAAACGTGACCGGGAGGGGGAGTCAGCTGAAGAGCAGACTTCCAGGCACCAGGGGTGGAGAGGCTTGGACTAGCAGCCAGCCTGCCCAATCACCATCCCTCTTCACCTCAGACCATGGGCTTCACAGTCTACGATTGGCCACGGGCTAGGCTGCACAGAGCCAATGGGCCTTGCGGTGAGGCGGGCGCAGCAAGAAACAAAACTCATTGGCCTCCCAACACCTTCTGAGCTAGTCACTGTTCCTGAACAGCAGGCATTTCAGAAGGCTCCCTCTCCCAGCAGTTTTTGTTCCTTCCTATTCCTAATCCATTGTAATCCTACTGCTATTTCACCCATCCAACCCATTTACCTTCATATTATCATTTATTTAGATTATATTAGATAGATTTAGGTGTTATTTTTTGTTTTTACCCCTCCCTATGTTCCCTGTGTTCAATCTTCCTTCCTCCCTCCCCCCTCCATTGAATCCTTTCCCTTTCCCTCTCTCTATATTCCATCCCTGATTCCCTTCCACTGTTTTTTATTCATTTTGAGTAGCATTAGATTGATTTAGGTTTAATTTCAGTTTTGTACCCCTCTCTGTGTTCTTTGTGTCTCCCCCATCCCATAGATAGATAGATAGATAGATAGATAGATAGATAGATAGATAGATAGATAGGATTATAGCTAGTAGAGTTGTGGGAGTTAACTGAGATAGAGATAGTGTTTAGAGATTTTTTTAGTGTTGGTAGGAGTAGGCCTTTGTATTTATTAGATAGATAATCCATTTAGTTGATAGCATTTAGAACCGTTATACCAGTTAGATTTAGTGTAGATATATAGATATATAATATGAGATTAAAATTTTAAATTTTATTTAAAAAAAAATAAAAAATTAAAAAACAATATAAAAACATTATTTTGGAGGGAGAAATGGAGACGGGAAGGAGAGGCTGGTCTGCTGCCTGTAGGGGAGACAATGGGGCACGTGCCAGAGGTGGGAGGAGAGTGGCATCAGGCAGCAGCAGTAGCCTGAGCACATTATCATGCCCCAAACTCCTCAGGCCTGCTTTAGGGAAACAGGCTTCAGCAGCTCAGCAGCACCTCCTGGCAGTGCCCTCCTCCACTGCGACGCAGGGCACTGTAAGGCCTGCAGGACTTGAGGCTGCATCTGTCTCTGCTGGTGGTGGTGCTGGAGCAGGTGCTGTGGATGCTTGTGATTTTCCTACAGGGTCACCAATGTCCCCCACTGTCGAGGTGATCCCCAGCAGTCCAGAGCTTGTGGATCCCACCCTGGCTTCTAGAGGTAGGACCCGATCCCTGGACAATGTTAGTAGGAAGAGGAATAGCAGCAGCAGCAGGAGTAGCAGCACTAGCAGCTATAGAGGGGGGCACAGGGAGAGTGCCAGCAGCATGGCGGGCATGGGCAGTCTAGCTTCAGGGTCCCAGTACTCCCCTTCACGGGACATCACCGTGATTGGGGACAGTGAGGAAGAGGCAGACACTAGTGCCGCAGAGGAGATGTCTGCATCTGAGGCAGTGACTGAGCCTCCTCCCAGAGCTGTGTCGCCAGTGCCACCAAGTTCTCCCCCTCCCTGGCAGCAGTGCATCACCCGGGGTGGGCCAGAAGCAGGAGGTGGGGAAAAATCCTCAGTCTGGGAACATTTTAAGCTGGTGCAGGCAAATGATCCCAGAGAGGCGCATTGCACTTTGTGCAATAAGGTGGTGAAGCGTGGGCAGGTGCTCGCCAACCTTGGGACAACTGCAATGGCGAGGCACCTCAAGGCATGCCACTGTGCTCTGATGCTAAGCGGGAAGGCAGGGGAAGTGGATGCCAGCAGGTTCCCGACTGTAGCAGCGGCCAGTCTCCTACCTCCTTCAGCGGGCAAGTGTCCCGCACCAACTGCTGCTGCCTCTAGCAGCAGGAGCAATATGGGGGCAGAACAGCAGCAGGAGCCTCACCAGCAGTATTGGTCCACTATTGAGGAGCTGGGGTGGGGGCATCTGCCAAGGCCATCGGGTGCCGGAGGGTGGCGTGGCTTCTTTCAGGAGAAAGCGAAGCGCCTGTTGGTCGAGATGATTGCACTGGATGGGCAGCCCTTCTCTATTGTAGAGGACAAAGGCTTCCAGTGGCTGATTGGGTTCTTGGCCCCCCAGTTTAAGCTGCCTTCCCGCTCCACCATGAGTTGGACTGTGGTGCCACAGCTGTACAGGGCTTTGAAGGAGCGGGTGAGGAAGCAGCTGGCAGGGGCTGGGGGGGCCACGGTCCACCTCACCACCAACCTGTGGTCCTTCAGGAATACCGAGCATGCCTACCTGGCATTGACTGCACACTGGTGGCAGGACCCAGAGACAGTGCTTGGCAGTTTCAGGAGGGGTCCTGAAGCTGGGTATAGGTGGGCCCTGCTTCAGGCACAAGTCATGGACAGCTCCCACACCTCTAGGAACCTTGAGGCAGTCCTGTCCACCATGGTGAATGAGTGGGTCACTCCAGGCGTGGCCTTCACCAAGGGGTGTATGGTCACGGACAACACGGCTAATATACTGAAGGCATTTCGTGATGGGGCCTTCACAAGCATCCCTTGTGCCACACAGACCCTCCATCTTGTGGTCAAGGATGCTCTGGGCATGGGGGAGAAGGGGATTGCGCCAGGCACCCTTAGCTCCCTGGTCGATCAGGGGAGGAAGATGGCGGGGTTCTTCAAATGGCGCATGAAGGGCAGTGAGCTCCTCCAGGGAAGCAGGCCGAACAAGGGTCCCCGGTGCACCAGCTGGTCCAAGATGTCTCCACCAGGTGGAATTCCACCTTCCTGATGCTCGAGCGGCTTCTTGAGCAGAAAGCTGCCCTGTTTTTGGTGGAACTGGAAACAGACATTGAGGCACCTCCAGGCTACAACAGGGAGGAATGGGAGATTTTTGCTAACACGGTTTACATCCTGGGACCATTCCTGGCTATGACAGAGACCATAAGCAGCTCTACCGCCACCCTCAGCCAGGTGATTCTGCTGGTCCATAGTCTCCAGAGGAGCCTGGATGAGATTCTTGGGGGGTGGGATTGTGGCCCTGTGGGCAGGAAGGTGTCCGATGAGGCACTTGACCTGGCACAGAAGCTGAAGGTGGGACTGAGTGCACGCTTTGATGAACTCCTGCGCCGGGAGGAATATGTCCTGGCAATCATGCTGGACCCCAGGATCAAGGGCAGCATGGCATGCGAGACAACGGTCTATGGCCTTTGGAAGGGTGTTCTGGTGCAGAAGGTCCGGCAGGAAAAGCAGGCCATGCAGCAGGACACCCCTGTGGATGGTGGGAGTTGGAGCAGAAACCCCTTCCAGCCATCTGGGTCTATACCTGCCCCCAGCCCTAGCGGTAGCAGCAGTACCAGCAGCAAGATGAGCAGAAGCAGAAGGAACCCTACTTCCAGCAGCTCCTCCTGTGTGCAGGCCACTCTGGGGAGCATGGGGCCCAGCACAAAAGGGCAAGCAGCATGGCTGAGGGCAGTGGGGCAGGTGGTGCCCATCCAGAGCTACCAGAGGGAGTATGATGGCACTTCAGCATCAGTGGAGACCTACCTGGAGGAGGAACCATGCATTGATCCCAGCAGAGATCCCTTGGCCTACTGGGCCGGCAAGGCCAACGTGTGGCCGGCTCTGTCAAAAATGGCCAAGGGTATTCTGTCCTGCCCATCAACCAGTGTCCCCAGTGAGCGGGTGTTCTCTGTGGTGGGGGACATTTGCTCCCCGCACCACCTGAGACTGGGGGCCAAGTTGGTGGAGCAGTTGATGTTCCTAAAGGTCAACCTTCTGCTGCTGGGATTCCCGGAGCTGCCCCTGGACAAGGAGTGATGGTGCAGTGGCACATGCCATCCCATGCCAGGAGCAGTCTTGGGACATGACTACTACTCCTCCGCCTCCTCCTCCGCTCGAGCCTCCTCCTCCTCCTCCTTTTCCTCCTCCTCCTCCTCC
>QEPC01001858.1:733754-751035 GCA_003113815.1 Sphenodon punctatus
GAAGAACTGGAAAAATGCAACAGGACTGACAGAAACTGCTTGGATTAACAGGATATGGTTTATTTTTTCAATGGAGAAATTAAAAGCAAACTTCCATAATAAACAAAAGGACTTCCTGCTTACTTGGTCCCCTATCTGGAATTTCCTACAGCAGTATAAGATACTGGATGGAAAAGTATACTACCTTCATGAAAAAGAGATAATTTGAGATGCCATTAAAGAAACAGAAGAAAGAGAATATGGACAAAATATAAATACATACCTCTGATACATAATAGTAAATAAGGGGGAGGGAGGGAAACAACAAAGAAATACAGGTAACTGAACTGTTATTATGTTATATGAAATACGGGGGGAAAGGGTGAATGGTGTGAAGCCCTAGTATGTTAGAGATGTTTTTGATTGAACATTAATAAAAAATGAATTTTTTTTAATTTATTTTTTAAAGCTGTGTGTGCAAAGGGTTCTGTACCCTGACAACCAGAAATCCACTGTCTAACCACCAGCACCCACCAACCGCTGCGAAGGAGCCTGTCTCTCTTTCTCTCTGGCACATCCACACAGACACAAGCCCTTCCCTTCCTGGGGGGCTGTCTGCAAGTTGAGACCCTGCTGCTGGCACATCTTGGGGTCAATGTACCTTACCTACACTAGATGTGGTGCCAGGTGCTTCTAGTAGGGATCGGCAAGCTGTATGAGATTCTGTGCCTGCCTCCCTGCCTGCCTGTGTGCGTTCCTATACCTGCTGCTACCACCTATCGCTTGATTGAATGAAGTGTGCCCAACCATGCGCTAATTCTAAAGACATAATTATCATTAAATTCACATAGATTGTACCTGAATCAGTCATGCCTGCCCATCCCAGGAACCATCAACGAGATTCTGGGACCATCATTCAAGTCACTGGGGGCTGCATTCCATTTCACTGCATCCAGAAGCCCGGTGCCCGCACGCCAGCCTGTCTCCCCCCCCAACAGCCTACTCCTCCTCACCCACCCACGGATGCCCACTGAAGCTGTTGAAATAAAAGCCCCTCTGACCACAAACTCCTGCCGCCTGCTGCCCGCTGCCAAGGAACTGGTCTCTCTTTCTCTCTGGCACACCCACACAGACACAAGCCCTGCCCCTCCTGCGGCAAGTTGAGATCCTGCTGCTGCCTGGCACATCTTTGGGTTAATACCTTAACTACGCTACATGTGGAGCCAGCCAGATGCTGCTTTTAGGGATTGACAAGCTGTATGAGATTCTGCCCCCTGCCTTCCAGAACTTCAGCCCATGGGGATAAAAATCTGGACTGGTCAAACGAAGCAGCTAACAACAAATATAACAACTTTAATTAAAACTATTTAAACAACAACAACATTATGAAACCAAAACCAAACATTGAAAGGTAATTTATTTATTTATTTATTTATGGAGAAATCGGTCAGATTCAGAGCGAGTCCGATGCCAGCGTCGCTCTAGTCTCCTGCCTACCCACTTCATATTAGTCTCTGGGCCTGTCCCGCAGGACTTGGGGGAAATGCAGAAGGCATTGGGGCACAGCACAGGGCTGAGGGACAGCCTCCCAGTCCTATTCAATCTTGTAGCCATGGGAGACGGCAAATTCCACGGCCCCTTCCACATCCCGATGCCACCTGGAGACCGCCTGGTGGTACAGTTCCAGGCATTCCATCTCGGTGGAGACGTACTAGGCATATGCCTCCACTTTCTTTTTCTCCACCTCAAGCACCTGGAACTGTTCCACCAGGCAGTTCTCCAGGCAGCGTACACCCTTCATCATTTGGCAGCCAGGCCTCTCAACTTTGGCCTGAAAGGCCTTGGCTGCAGCAGACTCCCGGGGCCTGGGGGACTCCACATTGGGGCTGGAGGAGGGAGAAGGGCTTACATGCCATTGCTTCCAGGTTGCCTTCCCCCCCTTCTTCCGGCGCTGAGACTGAGACTCCATGGCCATGCCAGAGTCCTCCTGCCGCCTCACTGTCAGGCCATGGAACTTTTCAATATGGGTGATCAGCCCCAATGTAGTCCCCTCTCTCTGCCTCCTGATTCTTTTGCCGCCGATCTAAAGAATATATAAAGATAGGAACATAAGAAGTGCCATACTGTGTCAGACGAATGGTCTGTCAAGCCCTGCCTGCATTCTGTCTCCACAAGTGGGTGGACTGGGTGGCCAATCTCTCTCACAGGGGACTTCCATTCCTAACAGGTCATGGGGCAATCCATTCCCTGTTGTTCCAGTCCCCGTGCCTTATCTTGCATATGGCGATTCCGTCGCCCATGTCATAAAACCTACAGACATGCGACCTTCTCCGCCGAATGTATGGGGGTGTCACTGGCGACCTCTGCCTAGGGGTCCTCCTTGGCCTGGCACCAGTGCTGGGGCCAGCATCCGATTCCTCTCTGAAATGGGAACACGTTAAGTACACCAAAGTAATATCATGTATTTATGATGATGACTCTAGTTCTCCCTCCTTGCGGTGCTAGGAATGGCACCGGGAGATGTGACCCTGGCTGGCACGTGCAAATCCTGCCCTCCTTGGGGTGCTGTGGAGAGATGAGACCCTTGCTGGCATGTGCAAATCCTGCCCTTCTTTGGGTGCTAGTAGCGATGGCAACTTGAAGTACCCTTGCTGGCATGTGCAAATCCTGCCCTCCTTGGGGTGCTAGGGGATGCTAGGGATTGCAACTAGAAAGGCCCTGGCTGGTACGTGCAAATCCTGCCCTTATTTGGGGGTGCGTAGGGAATGGGATGACAACTGGAGAGTGGAGACCTTTGCTAACCCGGCACATGTTTGGGTGGGGATGCTGCTCATGCTCATGCCTGACTGCTGGAAGAGCCCCCCACCCTACAGTACCCTCTCTCTCTGTGGCAGATATCCGCTGCCACCCGCTGATGCCCACTATTTGTACCTGACTGATGCCCACCACCCACACACCCACCCTCACACCAGTGAGCTTGCTCTAACAGATAGAGCCTTTCTTGTCCTCAAAGTAAAAAAGTTTACAAACCTGGCAGCACCTCCTGTGCCCGCGCTTGCTCCTCATCCGAGGAGCCAGCCACCACCACTGGAGGTCTAGGGGCAATGACCTCTTCCTACTCCTCTGAGAGCACTACATTGACCCTCAGCCATGGCATCAGCACAACAGCCTTCTTCATATTTTTTTTTAAAAACACGCAGCCAACCAAACCACACAGTCAGTCACCCACCACACACCAACACTCACCAGCCAACCAAACAACACAGCCAAACCAAACACAAACAGCCAAAACACATGAACTGAACAGCCACCCAGCCAAACACACACTCTCTTGCCACACAGCTCTGCACGCACTCAAATTTCCGGTTTCCAACACGATCACGCACTTTCACGATACTTTTTCTGAACGCCCAAACCGAACACGACTGAACTGAATGTCCGAACCCGAACTCAGTGAACGATCCGAACTGAACGCACGAACTGAACCAAACTGAACCGAACAACCGAACCTGAATCACAACCTGTTCGCACATTCCTACAAAATGGTGGAAACTTTTATTAAGAACAGAATTACTGGGCATATTGATAAACATGGCTTAATGGAGAAGAGTCAACATAGATTTAGCAAAGTGAAGCTTTGCCTCACTAACCTAGTGGAATTTTTTGAGGGTGTGAATAAGCATGTGGATAGGGGTGAGCTAGCTGATATAGTGTATCTGGATTTTTAGAAAGCATTTAATAAAGTCATGCATGAAAGACTCTTGAGGAAATTAAAAGTGTATGAGATAGGAAGCAGTGTCTTATTGCGGATTGATAACTGGTTAAAGGATAGGAAACAAAGAGTACGGCTACATGATCAGTCTTCACAGTGGATAGAAGTAAATAGTGAAGTGCCTCAGGGATTTGTACTGGGAAAGGCGATGTTTAATGTATTCATTAATGATCTGGAAGAGGGAGTAAAGAGGGAGGTGATCAGATTTACAGATGACACAAAGTTAAAACACACGTGGACTGTAAAGAACCACAGGAGGATATTGTGAGACTGGGTGACTGGGCATGTAAATGGCAGATAAAATTTAATGTGGACAAGTGAAAAGTGATGCACATTGGGAAAAACAATCCAAACGATATGTAGACAATGCTGGGTTCTAAATTAGGAGTTATCACACAGGAAAAGGACCTTGGAGCCATTGTGTGGACAATTTATTGGAATCCTCAACTCAGTAGCAGCGGTCAAAAAAGCTAACAGAATGTTAGGAATTGTGTGTATAGGGTTAGAGAATAATAAAACAGAAAATATCATAATGCTTCTATATAAATCTATGGTGCAACCTCACCTAGAGTATTGTGTGCAGTTCTGGTCACCCCATCTAAAAAAAGATATAGTAGAAATAGAAAAGGTACAGAGAAAGGTAACAAAAATGATAAGGGAACAGCTCCCCTGTGAAGAGAGGCTAGGTAGGTTAGGGCTCTTTAGCTTGGAGAAAAGATGACTGAGGGGATATGACAGAAGTTTATATAATCATGGGTGGTGTGAAACGAGTAGATAGGGAATGGTTATATACCCTCTCAAATAGTACTAGAACTAGGGGACACTTCATGAAACAACAAGTAGCAGGTTTAAAACAAATAAAAGAAAGCCTTTTTGTCCACTCAACACACAATTCAGTTGTGGATTGTGCTGTCAGAAGAGGTGATCAAGACCAGTAGTATAGCTGGGTTTAAAAAAGGATTGGACGATACATCCATTGGCAACTGTTGGTGTTGGGGAATATAACCTGTTACTATCCGGAGCTGGGAGTGAACAACAGGGAATGGATCAACCCATGGGTGCTTCTTCCAAGCATCTGAGATTGGCCACTGTCGGAGACAGGATGCTGGGCTCAATGGCCCATTGGTCTCACCAGGCACTGCCTGCATTCTTATAGTACTAAGTGCATGGTTACCCAAGTCCTCAGACACCTTCCTTCTGGCCCTCTACAGCTGTTTGTCCTGCTAACCTATAATGTCTAACAGCCTGACCATGGTCTTTACTTGAGTTTAATTTGCATTTCCCTAATTTACACTACTGCAAAGGATTCTTGGCCACAAATTGTTTGCGTGATTGCTCTCACTGGGTTAGTGTCCCAGGGAGGTAATGTAACACCTAGCTAAGAGCAGTCATGTGAAGTGCTCTGGCCACCAGAAAATTAACCTTGGGGTCAAGAGCATTTCATGTGAGCACACCCTAAGTAGCAGTTCTGACTTCTAGTCATTGTTGCATCATTAACAGACAGACTAGTGTACCAAGTTCCAATCAATAACTCCCATGCAAACTTACTGAAGGCAAGGGAGTTGTGCAGATGGCATAGAAGATAAAAACTGACTTGTAGAATTTTTATTAACAATAGATAAGTAAGGAACCCAGCTTGTCTTTCAGTTTGTGATGCTGACAGTTCAGTGAATAAGGAGAAAGGGAAGTATTTTTGCACACAAATTTAACTGCACTTGATATGGACTTCACTGAGCAAAGAAAAAACCCTGGCAAACTCAATAAAGCCATTTTTACAGACTCCTTTTCAAGACCTCAACTGCACTTCAAAACACTTATAGAATCCCTTTGTGTGTGTTGTGTAGGCAGGAGTGGGGAAAGAGTGCCTCTATATAAAGCTGTGTATTTTTAGATGATATTCTGATTCAGGGAAATGTATCTTGGTTTTCATACTTAAATGGCACTAACTAGATAATGTAACAGAGGTCACATGGCCCACCCAACTCCACCTACCGCCATGCATGAAGCATCTGCCATTGGTGCCTGTTGCTCCATGCATGGATGATGGGTGGAGGTGGGTGGAGCATGGAAGCGTGCACGCCCCCCCCCACTGCAGTGATCCTATGGATGCCCCACCCACCCGCACACATGGTCGGGGGAGGGAATGTCCATGCAAAAAAGGCCAGAGAAGAAGGACATGACATTGAAGTGCTAGTTGGTTGCTGGATTTTATGCTACAAATGTGCTGTTTGTTTTTTGTTTGTGCATGATTTTTTAAATACAATGTTTTTGCCATTGTTTATATGATAGTAGCTCTCAGATCATTCCCTGGGATCTGAGATTAAAAGACTAGAACTAATCCCTAAATCCTTATTCACTGGGGATAGTTTGCTGCTCTGCCACTAAAACACATGCAGTCATATGGGGAACTAGTGCCAAAATAAATAGTGGATTTTGTATTCATGAATATTATTCACATTTTGGGATAGTCATCTGAAAAATATGTGCAGCCAAAATGGATTTGTCTCAATCCGTTTTTATGGTTTGTTACTGTTCGGTTATTCTTTTGTCTGGATATTCGAATAGCCAAAATGAAATAATTGAATATTTGAACAACCAGGTAACCACAAAAATCCCCACCTCAAAATGGATATCTGGTCAAGATGGTCCCAAATAGCAATTAGAATCTATTTCAGTGGCTACATTTCAAATCAGGTGAAGTCACTGAATGCAGTATTCACATTGGATATTTGTTTCAGCTATATGGGAGCCCAGTGCTAGAAATGAGCATGGGACTGGCCTGGTGTCTTACTGAGCATGGGTATGTGTTAATATGTGTGACACATTTTCACTTGAATGAGGTGAGAGTTCCTTTGATGTACTTCACTCCCTGTTGATATTCCATTATTTTATATATATTTTATATCCACTCTTTTATCCTCCAAGATTTGATGGGGAGAAATAGGTACACTTTATGCCACCCTCAATTTGCATAAATGTGTGGTGTTGTTGTTATTATGTACTTATATGAAAATATGCAATTGCACACTGACTAACTTTAGGGCTGAGCTGGAAAAAAGGACATCTGTGTGAGAAGCTCTGTGTATATAGTTTGTATGTGCAGGACTGATGGTTCAAGTTAAAACTCAGCCCATTAGAAAGACAAAATTCTCAAATGGGTACATTAACTTTTATTTATTTAATTAATTAATTAATTAATTCATTAATTCATTAATTCATTCATTCATTTAAAAGCTTTATACCCCGCCCTTCCTGCTGAAGCAGCTCAGGGTGGCTTACAATATCAAAAAAATAACAAATAACAATATAAAAAAAATCTTGAACATTAAAAACCAATATTTACAGAAAGAAGATTAAAACACACAACAACCCACCAAAGGCCTGGTGGAACAGCCATGTTTTGCATGTTTGTCAAAAAGAGGGGAGGTCTAGGGACATCCGGGCCTCCTCTGGGAGGGAGTTCCACAGCCTAGGTGCAGCCACCGAGAATGCCCTCTCCATCGTCGCCCCCGGTTCACCTGGGGGACCTCCAGGAAGGTGCCCTCGGCACACCACAGAGGTTGCCCCACGGCCCAGGGGAGTGAGGTGGTTTCTCAGATAGAAGGGGCTCAGACCATGTATGACTTTAAAAGTCAAAACCAGCACCTTGAATTGGGCCCAGAACATTATAGGCAGCCAGTGCAGAGCCTGGAGCACAAGTGTAATGTGCTCCCTACAGCCCGTCCCTGTCAGGAGACAGACCGCCGCATTCTGCAGCCTCTGAGTCTTCACCAAGGGCAGCCCCACGTAGAACGCGTTGCAGTAATCCAACCTTGAGGTGGTGAACACATGGATGAGGGTGGTCAGGTCAGAGGTTGAAACATATGGATGGATCCTCTACACAAGATGTAATTGGTGGAAGGCTCCCTTTGCTATCGCCTCCACCTGACAATTCATGCGGAGGCGAGGGTACAAGTGAACCCCAAACTCTGCACCTGCGGGGCAGTGGGGGGCGGATCCCCTCCACTAGGGGAGCCATCACCTCCGCTGCCCTACCCACCAACATCACCTCCGTCTTATCAGGATTCAGCTTCAGTCTGCTCTGCCTCATCCAGTCACACACTGCTAGCAAACACTGGGAAAGCACCGAGACTGCAGGATCTGGGTTGATTAAAAAAGAGAGGTAAAGCTGGGTGTCATCAGCGTACTGGTGGCAGCACACACCTAACCGTCTCATGACCTCACCCAGAGGTTGCATATAGATATTAAATAAAAGCGGAATCTTGAATCGAACCTTGCGGTATGCCACAAAAAAGATCCTGGGGGCCAGATGTTTCTTCCTCCAACCCACTGGCTTCTTCCTGAGAGGAATGAACGGAGCCATCCTAAGGTAGTTCCATCCACTGCCACCTCCCAGGGTCCACAACCATCTCAAAAGCAACCCATGGTCCACCGTATCAAACGCTACCTAGAGATATAGCAGGACCAAGAGTGTTGAATGTTCTAAATTCATCTCCTGGAGGTGGTCATCTACCAAGGCCACCAACGCAGTTTCAGTGCCATATCCTGGACAAATCCTGATTGAAAAGGATCAGAAAAACTGATGCTATCCAGATGTCCCTGGAGCTGCTGGGCCACCACCCATTCAAGAACCTGCCCTAAAAACAGAAGGTTCAAGATAGGTCGGTAGCTGGTGAGGGAATCAATGTCCAATTATGGTTTTTTGAGCAGGGGTCGCACCACCGCCTCCTTGAGGCGGTCCGGCACCCTGCCCTCCTGAAGGGAGGCACTGATCACTCCCGCTGGCACTGGACCCAAAATCTCCTGGAGGCTCAGGCATGGATCTAGTTCACAAAAAGTAGCCCTAACAGACCCCAGAACCCCCTCAGCATCAGCTGGCGTCATTTCCTGAANACCCTTCAGCTAGCCCTTTCTCTAGTTGGATTAATGAGGTGTTAATGATCCCATTGTCTCCTGACCTCGGTACAAACCAAACAGTGCTGGGAGCCCAGTACAAGACAACAAAATCTGTTGCTGAATTGAGCAAAATGGTCCTGTTGGATCACATGTGTGTACTAAAGCAAAGAAACAGGGCCAGTAAAATAGGTTAAAAACTGGAATAAGAAGACAGGGGGAAAAAAACATTCAGTCCCTCTAGACCTAAACGAGTCTTACAGATTCTGTTTCTGATAGATCACACAGCTTCACTTAAACTAGTAACACACCCCACTTAAACTATACATTAGGTTAGCTCATTGCTATCCTCTGCTGCTACACAGCTTTTCAGAACTGTTACTTTTTTCTTCTGTGTCAGGAAAAGGATCAAAAGAATGGCTGAAGGGAAGTCGAGCATGAGTGGTTGATCATAAGCAGTGCATTTAATCCATTTACTTCATGCGTCTTACTTAAATTATTTAGAATACTTTTGTGTTACTTGAAACCTTGCTTCCCCCCACCCTCTGCACACACAAATCTATTCAGTGGCAACAAATTTCAGAGCAATAAATAACAAATAATGTGCTGAATTGTTTGATGTTAGATCTGGTTCTAAGAACCTGTATTCTTAGAATAAATTCATAAATTCGAGCCACTCAGTAAACCCTTGCTCAGGCCAAATAGAAACAATGTGTCTTTTATCAACAATATTGAATCAGATTACCGAAAAATTTCACTACTCTGAAATGATTTTGTTCACTGTCAGCGTTAACTTAGCAATTGGACCTCACCATTAGTTTTCAGTTCGTGCTGGCTGGCAGGAGTGAGAGGTACTAATAAAGGAGCATAAATGGGTCGAAAAAACACAGGGGATATAAAGCAGTCACAGCTGAAAGACAGAGATTATTCATTTTCTTCTCCAGCAATTCTAACCTGATCGGAATGGGAACTCGTGTGCATTAAAGCTCAGCAAATGAAAAAAAGCTAGGTGTTTTGCCCCCATAAATAATCCTGGAAATGCAACAGAAAAAAATAAAAAATAAAACATGTAACCCACTTATAGATAAAGCATGTTTCCCAGGATAGGAAATTACTGACCATGACAAGTGATATGAAACTTTCTTTTGCAATGTTTTATTTGGAACACCTGGTTTGGACTGGTGGTGACAGAGAGGAAAAACTGTGCAGTTTTGCACTTCCTTCCCCATTATCCCTCTGCTGGGATTCATAAAATGTGCTTGAGTGCTTCTGCTTTGGGTTGATGTTCGATCTCTGTGTGTTTTCTGAGCAAGTCTAAATGTGGCTAAGAGGAACGCTGTGTGGTTCTGTGTTCCAGGCAATATTTAAAATGGTGCTTTTTCATCACTCAGGTACTGCTTTGGGGGGAATCACAGTGTCAGCCTAAACATTTCATTTCATGGCAACTGAGAACAAGAAAGGCCCTAAAAATAGGAAGATTACTGGACAGACACTGAGGTTATTATTCTGTATTGGTATAGTTTATTACTATCTTCACAACCTTGCTCCCCCCTACCTCTCTGCACTTATTGCCCTCCATACTCCAGCCCGTGCACTTCGTTCCTCCTCTGTCCCTTCTCTCACCCTTCCACGCCTTCCCTGCTCCCCTAAGCGCCTTCGTCCCTTCTCACTTGCTGCCCCCCATGCCTGGAACTCCCTCCCTGTCCACATCCGCCTTGCCCCCTCCCTTCATACCTTCAAATCTCTCCTTAAAACTCACCTCTTTCGCTCTGCTCTGTCTGACTCTTTATCCTGCTGAGCCACTATTCCTATACCTACGATCGGTTTACCCTTATCCTTGCAACATGGACCTGCCTGCTGTCATTCTCATCGTAACCAAGCCAAGTACGTGCACTTGAGACCTCGCATCTTCATGAATGTTAGACCCCTTGTCTCTCCCTCTGTTCCCCTTCCTAAGTCTCTCCCCCAGCTCCTGTCTCTCAGATTGTAAGCCCTAGGGGCAGGGACCGTGTCTATTTTATTACTTTGTAAAGTGCCAGGTACACTGCTGGTGCTATATAAATGTTTGTTAATAATAATAATAATAATAATAATAATAATAATAATAATAATATAATATTTATATAGAATAAATGTACCTGGCACTGTACAATCATTAATTAGACAAGACAGGCCCCTTCCCCAAGAGGTTTACAATCTAGGAAAGGCAAGGGAGGGGAGACAAGCAAGAGGAAAACAAAGGGAGACACAATCATATGTTCCTGAAGTTGAGAAGTGGTGAGTTCACCTGCTTAGCTTAGTTACAGGGAAGACAAGGATCATGAGTGAGGATGGAAGGGGAGTGGGGACAGCTTTTTAAGCTACAAACCCAATGGAGAGGTATCTAGAATAGCTGAAATGAATAATGGGTTTTGTATTTGTGAATATTAGGGCTGTACATTCAGGTTTTGACAAAACAAAAATAAATGCAAATAAGGCCTTTTCAGGTTCCATGTTCAAAATACGAATGCTAGATCTGTGGTTTCAGATTTTGAGTGAACCCAGCATTTCCCAAAAAATGTAATATCCGAGATCTTGAACTGCACCCCTAAAAAACTGCAGCGCATATCCAGCTTGGAGCTGGGTTGCTCTCTGACTCTCAGCTTAGCCGCTTACTTGCAGAGCCTGTAGAGAGCTCTTCCCACCTGCAGGGGCTGCTGGTGTCTCAGAACTTCAGTCTCCAACACTGTAACCATGGCTGTGTTCTCACCTGCGGTGGCAATGGCAGCAGAAGGAGAGGTGAGGGAAGACACGGCAGTGCAGAGGAGCCGGATGACGGGAAAAGAGCCGGTGCGAACGGGGATTTGCCGCGGCTTCTCTCTCGCATGTCAGGGCAGGATTTTGTGCCCTGACATGCACGAGAGAAGCCATGGCAGATCCCCGTTCTCACTGGCTCTTTTCCCGTCGGCCAGCTCCTCCGCGCTGCTGCGCCTTCCCTCGCCGCTCCTGCTACCGCCACCGCCACCGCCATTGCATGTGAGAACACAGCCTATGTCTAGCAAGGCCCAGCCAGGGATGAATGGTGAGTCCTTGGCAGCTTAATTCCTCCCTTCCCCAAACCAGCAATCCCTCCTGAGCCAGCTTCATGCCCCTTTTCCACCTAGGGATCCTACTTTCCACAAGCCAATGACTCCCCTCTGAACCAGAAACTACGCCCCCCAAGCCAGAACCATGCTTCATTCTCCCTTCCCAAGCTAGAGACCCCCTCTCTGAGCCAAACCCATGTCTCATTCCCACTCACCAAGCCAGCAACCTCCCGTGAGGTCACTGGCCTAGACCCATGGCCCATTTCCCTCCAAACCAGTGACGCTGCCCAGCCCAGACTCATGCTCCATTCCCCCATCCCCAAACGAGCAACCTCCCACTCAGCAACCCATATTCCATTGTCCCCTATCCTAAGTCGGCTGCATGCTTCAGTGATCCCCCTGAGCCAGACCTATGCTCTGATCCACATTCCACCCTCCCCAAGTTAACAACCTCTCACCAAGCTGACCATATTGTCCACCCTTCCCCAAACCAGTGATCCCTTTTTAAAATTGGTAACAGAGTTGGCATCATTTTTTGACTGCATTTTCCTTATAGGCCTGTCAAACTGTAGAGTACCATGCACGTCTGTGCCAAAATAACCCATATGCAGAGACCCATGTATACTGTGTTTTCCACATTGTCAATGATGGGGAAAATGCAGTGAACATGGGCAAAGATACAAATAGAAATAAATACAAATACTAAAATCACAGATACAAATAAAAATACCTGACTCCATGCACAGCCATGGTGAATATTATTCACATTTTCTGATAGGTATCTGAATGGATATCTGCACCTGATATAGATCTTTGAATATTCAGTTGTTTGATTGTTCAATTATTTCAGAAGACATATGGGAGACTGAAGGAGCACAATCAGGAAGAAAGAAGAGAGTGGAAGGAACTGACACTGAGGATGCACACTAAGCTAGGTGCTGAAGGCTAGTAAAACTGAAACAAAAAATGTTGGTGAGTGCTACTTCTGTCGGAAGCAGAGCATTCGCTGGGATTTTACACGAAAACTTATCAGCTTTCTCACTGTTTCTGCCATTTTCCGATATTTTTTGCAGATTGAACAGTGCTGCCACGGACTGGTCCCAAGTCCCGTGTGTGCCTCATGTGCACCCCCAGGGACTGCGGAGATTAAAACCTTCTGGTTAAGCACCTGGGAAGTGCTAGAAATTGTGAAAAGTGCTGTAAAACTTCCATAAAACTACCATAAAATTCCTGGAAAGTGACAAAAAAAGGCCTAGAAAGTGTCAGAAAAGTCCTGGAAAGTGCAGAATCACTGGAAACTGACAAAGTACCAATGGACACAATGGACCCCCAAAAGATTGTTTTTTCTCTTTGGAATGGAACACTTGCTCTCATCTCAGCCCCAGAGGCTAGGGACTGGAAGATACATGAATTGGGAAAGGAAAGTAGTTGGAAACTGATCCACTAGGGATCAGTGGACTGGAGGATACATGAATGGGAAACGGAATGTACAACAAAATGTGAAAGGTTGTAAATGGTCTATAGGCCTGATGTTCTCCACTTCTATTTACATGTGCTCTTCCCAGTGCCTGCGATTCCTTACTATTCATAAAAAAATCCTGACACCCAAAGGATCCCTGCTGAGCAACACAAGAGCTCAGGTAGTGTCACATATAGATGTCATGGTGGCATCCGAAATCTACAGGGTTTTTTTGACAGATTTTCTCATTTCTGCAGGGCATGAGAAAGGCCATATTATTACCTCTATTATGTAGAAGGGATCTGAGGAATAGAGCAATGCTTTTCAACTTTTTTGGATTTCAGGAACTGGTTCTTTAGCTTCCTACAACGTAGCAGACATTTTAAAGTAAAAGTAATGGAAGTGTGTACACTATATGACCTTGTTCTATTCGGTGGTTGAAAGTATCTGCCTTTGGACCAATCCTAAGCTGTGCATACTACACACACAATGTGCACACAAGCCACGTGCATCCTCTGTCTAAGGAATGTGGCATGCACGCAACTTGCACGTACATGTGTGCACAAGTTTAGAATTGGACCCATTGTCTTAATCAACAAGCAAAGGCTTGTGTTCAGCGAACAGAATTTCATGGTTAATCAATACCTCCTGTTGTGCAGAAACAAGTATTGGCTTTTGCATTCATCTGCATTCATAGATATCATCCACATTTTCAGATAGTCATCCGCTTCGCCTCCTCCCTTCATACCTTCAAATCCCTCCTCAAGACCCACCACTTCCGCTCTGCCCTCCCTGACTCCTCACTCCACTCTCCTAACTCCTGCTGATAACTTCCATCCAGTACAATCTGTTACCTGAGGTCTGTGTATTCATATCCTCACCACACGGACCAACCAGCCATCATTCTCGATGTAACCAAACCAAGCACGTGCACCTGGGACCTCGCATCTTCGTAAATGTTACACTTCTTGTTTCTCCCTCCTTTCCCCTTCTTTCGTCTCCCCCCCCCCGCCAGTCTCTCAGATTGTAAGCCCTAGGGCAGGAACACAGCTGCAGAGCAGCCACTCAGGCAGAGTGAGTATGAGGTAGTGGTGGATTCTAACGAGCACCGTCCAGTATGGCTACCACAACATCTGCCTCACACTCCCATGCCATGGACCGTGTGTGTGTGTGTGTGTGTGTGAAAATGACATGTCCTGGCTGTCAGCACTGGGGGACTGGGCTCCCCAGCACTCGCGGCCAGATCCTGTGACTTGCAAATGCTCATTTTAACCCTTTCATTTTTATTTTACATTTGTTTCCCATTGAAATCAATGGGAAACGCTTCCTGGAGTTTCCAAACATTTCAAAAACAGTTTTAATTTCCTTCTAGCACACTTTCTCTTGCCCCAAACCTGCACAGACTGCCCCAGGGAGGGCAGAAATATCAGACATAGACTGGCACACAGCAAGTGGGAAGAGGACAGAGCAGACAGTGGGTGCCAGGCACTCAAGCAGCAGGCACTAACATAGGAGACGGTGTTGCCCCAAGTCTTACAAGACTATGCAACATGGTAGCTTTATATAGATAATTAAAAAGAGAATGGGAAGGACAGTTGGTTTTGACCCGGAACAGACAAGTTAGGGGAAATTTCCTACACCTGGACCATGTAGGGAGTCATGGAGAGGTTGGACTGGTAGGATGTCACAGGCAGCATTTTTCTCAAGGCCTGCTCTGTTACAAATCCCTGTCCATGATATCTTCCTATCCATGGATCAGGAAATAATATGGCTTACATTTTCTTACAACCTGCTCTCTTTTAAAACTCTTGCCATGATATTGTTATAAAACAATGGATTGGCACTTGCAGAGATCACCCCATCAGGGCAGCACTGGCAAACCAAAGTGTGTCAAGTTTAGGGCTGAAACTCAATCTCAAGTTTTTCTCAGTTATCGTAGAGAATCACAATTCTCGACTTGTTTTAAGTGAGAAACGGTAATCAAGAAAAATACTGATTCTTGACATTTCTTGGTCAAGAATTTTTTCTCAAAACACTTTTTACCATTTATTGTTTACAGTTACTGTTTACCACAATTTAACATTTACCATATACTGATTTACCGTGTACCACTTACCGTGTTCATCCCAGTAATGCACATGCGCAAGGTAGTATTTTTCATTTTACAAAATAATTCGGAACCATAATTTCAATGTGTTATCGAGATTGTACCGAGATCTTGGTGACAATTATCGTGATATTTTCACAAGAAAAAAATTGCTTCTCATTTCAGCCCTAGTCAAGTTGCAGAGAGTACTGCAGGGTGGCAGGAGATAGGCAAGAGAGACACATATTTGAGCAGAAGCAGCAGCAGCAGCAAGAAGGCAGCTGAGAGGAGCATCATGCAGGCATGGCCTTTGGCATTTGCTACCCAAAGTGTGCCAGGGTGGGTACACTCAAAGAAATAACCCTATCAGGGTAGCACTGGCACCTCAAATTGTTCCAGGGTATCCACTTGCAGAGATCACCCCAGCAGGCAGTACTGACAACTAGGGATGTGCGAACATCAGGGGGTTCGGTGGTTGGCCTGTTCTGGGCTTGCCCCCCTGAAACCATTCAGGTTCTAGCTGTTCAGCCTGAACCTGTTCTGGGGGGCTGAACCTGTTTGGGAGGGGAGCAGGGGCAGGGGGGACCCCAGTTTTCCCTCCCCCTCCAGGCTGCGCAGGTGGAAGGGGCGCCGGGGCTGACCTCCCCCCCCACCCTGCCCAGCCTCGTAAATTATAGTTTATTTATTTTTAAACCCCCACCCCAGGGATCGCCCTACCTGGTGGTGCCAGGGCTCTGGCCCTGGGTCCAGTGGCTGTGGTGGTGGCAGCGGCGGTGGCAGCACTCCAGAGTGCTTCAGGCCTCTTCTTGGCCTTCTGGGTCACATGACCCGGAAGGCTGAGTAGAGGCCTGATGCGCTCCAGAGCGCCGCCGGACCTGCTGCCGCCACTGCTGCCCGCCACCCCCAAGACTGGAGCCCCGGGTCTGGCAGCAGTAGAGGGTCCAGCGGCATCAGCAGTAGCAGGTATGGCGGTGCTCCGGAGCAGTTCAGGCCTCTACTAGACCTTCCGGGTCATGTGAGGCTAATGAGGCCTGAAGCACTCCAGAGTGCTGCCAGACCTGCCGCCACTGCCACTGCCACCACTGGACCCTGGGCCAGAGTCCCAGCACCACCAGGTAGGGCATAGGGATGAGCGAATGCAGTTCAGAAGTTCGGAGTTTGGCCTGAACTCGGCCTGTTCAGATGACTGATCCTGAACCCAAACCCAAACATGAACACGAACTGACCGAACCGAACTAGATCCGAATGTCGAAATGACCGAACAGTTCGGTCAGTTCGGATCGCATTCGGGTGAGTTCAGGTGGCAAAAAGGGGTCACTTGAAGGAAAAATGTGACAGGGAGGGGGAGTCATCTGAGGAGCAGACTTCCAGGCACCACGGTTGGAGAGGCTTGGAGGTTCAGCCAGCCTGCCCAATCACCATCCCTTTTCGCCTCAGACCACTGGCTTCGCAGTCTGCGATTGGCAATGGGCTAGGCTGCATGGAGCCAATGGGGCTTGCGGTGAGGCGGGCACAGCAAGAAACAAAACTGATTGTCCCCCCCTTCCCAACACCTTCTAGCTAGTCACTGTTTCTGAACAGCAGGTGTTTCAGAAGGCTCCCTCTCTCCCAACAGTTTTTGTTCCTTCCTATTCCTAATCCATTGGTATCCTCCTGTTTCACCCATCCAACCCATTTACCTCCATATTATCATTTATTTAGATTATATTAGATATATTTAGGTGTTCATTTTTGTTTTTACCCCTCCCTGTGTTCCCTGTGTTCAATCTTCCTCCCTCCCTCCTCCATTGAATCCTTTCCTATCTCCCTCTTATTCCATCCCTGATTCCTTTCCCCTGTTTTAAGTTTTGGATTTATTTAGAGTAGGAATATTATTAGATTGATTTTCATTTCAGTTTTGTACCCCTCCCTGTGTTCTTTGTGTTTCCCCCTGTGTAATATTGTATATATAGATAGATAGTTATTAGATAGACAGTTACTAGATAGATATACATAGTAGTTAGCTTAGTTATAGAGATAGATAGAGA